>JAXIVD010002331.1:20876-38376 GCA_036785275.1 Cancer borealis | reverse complement strand
CCGCACGCTGAACAGCTTAATAAGGGAGGCAAAGGAACCGATAAAAAGAGAACAGAACCTACCACAAGCCGGCTACTGTTACGCCCACCTGATGATACTGGTTGCATCACACACACACACACACACACACACACACACACACACACACACACACACACACACACACACACACACACACACACACACACACACATGTACGCAAGCTTATGGTAGTCCTTATACGTCACATAACCTTAGTGGGGCTTTGTTATTTTATTATATCATCATTGTTGTTGTTTATATCCTTCACCAGCACTGTGGGTGACGCGAGCACTTGCCTGTAGCAGCTCGCCTAAGTACTGGTAGGCTTTTACTTAGAGCATGGTGGAGCTACCTAAGAGAGTGTTCCGGAACGGTGGAGATGAGAAGGGGCAAGGGGTTTTAGGTTAGGTTAGGTTAAGATAGGGTAGGGTAGGGTATGGTAGGCTAGGGTAGGGTATGGTAGGCTAGGGTAGGGTAGGGTAGGGTAGGGTAGGCTAGGGTAGGGTAGGGTAGAGTAGAGTAGGGTAGGGTAGGGTAGGGTAGGGTAGGGTAGAGTAGAGTAGAGTAGGGTAGGGTAGGGTAGGGTAGGGTAGGGTAGGGTAGGGTAGGGTAGGGTAGGGTAAGGTAAGGTAAGGTAAAGTAAGGTAAGGTAAGCTAGGGTAGGGTAGGGTAGGATCGGGTCTGGTCAGCACGGCAGCAGTAGTGTGCCCAGACTTATGGGTGAGGTGACAGGTGTTTCAGCAGGTGGCATTCAAACAGGCATTATGGTGAAGGTAGGGATCATTGTCGTGGAGCTCTCTCTCTCTCTCTCTCTCTCTCTTCTTCTTCTTCTTCTTCTTCTTTTTTTCTCTCTCTCTCGTTAATTAGTCAGGTAGTTAGTAGGGTACAGTGCAGTTAGAGAAAGAAAAGAGAAGAGAATTACGAGGTTATTTTTAGAAGAAGGAATTTTAGTGAAGGTTGCTGAAAGGAAGAGAGGATTTAAAAGGATGAGAGGAAGAAAGAGGTAGAAAGCTAGAAAACACAAGGAGAAAGGATGGCAGGATAAGCCATGATGGGGAAGGCGTCTGGGCGTGTAGGAGAGAGAAGGCGTAATAAGTGAGTGGGTGGGAAACAATGTGTGGGGGCGGAAAAAAACAGAGATATAGAGGAACCAGTGTATGTTGGGGCGGGTTTTGATGTGTATTGGGGTGAAGGGGGTGAGGGGAGGCCTGTGTGTGGGGGGGGATGGGAAAGGAGGAAGGGTTGGGTAACATTCCGCACAGTCATAATCATTAATCACATGACGACAGAAGCATTAACTCAAACTCTGTAGTCGTGGGCGGTGAGTCAGCCGCAGCATTGTGTTCCCCTTCACCCCTCTAACATGCATCCAGACACTAATAATGTCCACTTTCATCTCGTCCCACGCCACTGTTATTATTTGTTCAATCCCCTCTTAGCCTCCCTCCAACGCATGCCCTCGGCGACGCCCTTTCCACCTGACCCACTAAAGGCTTTCTATGGCGGTGGTTGTTCAGCTGAAGGATGCATTGTGTTCTGCACAATTTCATTTCTATTCTAGTATTTTCTTGGTGTGTCGCGCGTCGCCTGCACTCCAATTACACTGCATCTCGGACGAAACTTAACCTGCCTTCACCTGTCCACCATTACCCTTTTCATGACCTGGTTTGTCACTATGGTTGTCGCAGTCTTGCTCAGTCCCTTGCCCAAGGGTGGTGGTGAGGGTAACCTGGTTCCTTGTGTGACCCTTTGTGAACTACTCTGCAAATTGCAAACCTTTCTATTCACCCTCCTCTTTATTCTTGGTAATGGAGGTTAAGCAGGATATTCACGCGTTGATCTCTCTACATTGGGAATCTCTGTAACTTTGTCTTACTCTGTCTTCCGCCTTTATACAGCTCCAAATGCTTTAATGGAGGAGCATCACGACATCTCTGGAACTCTAAATTAATATTGGTATTTTTAAAACTACTTTTTGTTCTAAAGTGACATTTATTTTAGATTCCTAAGGATGTTTTGTAATGTCAAGTAAGTGTCTTTTTCACATTAAAAAAAATCACGATGTGGCCAGAGTGCCTGAGACGCATGACCATCGGGAGACGCTGGACCTGCCTTGCCACAGGACTTTAAACACGTGATGAAATGACAACCACCAAAGCGTTCAGATCACTTCAATCCTTCACACTCTGTTTCAAGTGTAGGCTAAATCTATATCAGGAAATGTATGTGATATGGACTGGCAAAATGCATTATTAAGATTCAAAAACGTCAGGCAGTATTATTTTTTCATTAGCAAGTACGTAATATCCTTATCACAGAGTCCTTCATACACATATATATGGGTGACGCACCACACACACTTCTTGTCATGTTCCGCGTTGCACTCTACACGCCGGCACATTTACCATCAAAAATACCAAACTTTCACAATTTATATAAGCAGTACAGAGCTTCACACAACACCGATAAATCCTTTCACAACACACACACACACACACACACACACACACACACACACACACACACACACACACACACACACACACACACACACACACACACACACACACACACACACATACATACACACACTTGTTTTTACTGAGGAACATTCAAAATAACACTTCATTTACGTGACGACCTATTACAATAACATAAACATATCATAATAAACTTAAAACCGAATATGAAACAAAAATTCGCTTTCAAACTCAACAGGAATCCAGGGTAAGTACAATAATTCTTCCTTCCTCCCTCTCTCCCTCGATAAGTTCAATATTTCTCCCTCCTACCCTCCTATCCTCCTTCCCTCCCTCCCTGTTGCACACTCTACAACTCGTGCCGTCTCTCGCCCATCCATCAAAGCATTTAGGTACTTCCTCCTCTACCACCTGATGCTTACTTCTTGTCAGGCGCCTCGTGAGCAGCCACGTGGAAAAAGAAAGGAAGGTGTGGAAAGGAAGGAAGGGGGATGGAGGAGAGGATGAAGTGAATCACAACAGGAAGTGGAAGGAAATAATAGTAACAAGAAAGCCAATATATAGAAGGGAATAAGGAAAATCGAGGAGAGGATGCAGAGGAAGAGGATGATATGGTTAAAACAATTGGATAAAGAGAGGAAGGGAGAGAAGGAGAAAAATGTGAAGGGATGAAAGGCAGAGAAAGAGAGAGATAACGTCGAAAATGGGTGGAAGGAGAGAATGACGAAGTAAGACATAAAAAAAGAGACAGAAGAGGAGGAGGAAATACTCGAGAGGGAAAAACAAAATACACTAAAATAGACAGAAGCAGCGAAACAAAGTTAATGAAAGGAAGAGAGAGAGAGAGAGGAGAGAGAGAGAGAGAAGAGAGAGAGAGAGAGAGAGAGAGAGAGAGAGAGAGAGAGAGAGAGAGAGAGAGAGAGAGAGAGAGAGAGAGAGAGAGAGAGAGAGAGAGAGAGAGAGAGAGAGAGAGAATTATACGTATGCGGAAGGGAGGAGGAGGAAGAAGGTAGACATGGCAGGCGTAAGGACATCAATGTAAAGTGACAACTCATTGAATCCTCACCTTCCAACAAGTGACTTCCTTCTCACCTAACACCCAATGTGATTCAGGTGTGTTCAGCATCGTCTTCCCTTCTCCTTCTCCATTACCGTCCAGGAAAAGACTGAGAAAGAGCGGGATAAAGGAGAGAAAAGAGAGAGGGAGAGGGAAGTGAGGACGGAAAGGGGAGGAGAGGGAAGTGAAGAGTTAGAAGAGAATCAAATGAAAGGAGACAGAATTAGAGAGATCAGGAGAAAGAGGAACGGAGAGAAGGAAGGGGAAGAGGAAGGGAAGGTGTTATCTATGGCTGGGAGGTAAGTGGACAGAGGTAAAAAAAAAAAGTGGTGGTATTGGGTGGAGGAGGATAACGGAAGAGGGGTTACCTGACGAGGGTGGAGGGGTGAGTGGAAGGGAGAGGAGTGGAAGAAGAAGAAGAAGAAGAAGAAGAAGAAGAAGAAGAAGAAGAAGAAAAAGAAGATGAAGATGAAGAAGAAGAAAAAGATAAAGAAGAAGAAGAAGAAGAAGAAGAAGAAGAAAAAGAAGATGAAGATGAAGAAGAAGAAAAAAGATAAAAAAGATGGAGAAGAAGAAGAAGAAGAAGAAGAAGAAGAAGGAGAAAGGGCGGTGAAATAGTGACATTTGTGAGAAAGTTGAAATGAAAAGAGGAGGAGGAGGAGGAGGAGGAGGAGGAGGAGGAGGAGGAGGAGGAGGAGGAGGAGGAGGAGGAGGAGGAGGAGGAGGAGGAGGAAGCAGAGAGTGAGAAGGAGTGATGTATGGACACAAAAGGAAGGGAAGGAGAGGGGAGGGAGAGGGATAGGGGGAAGGGGAGGGGGAGGGGGAGTGGAAGGGGGAGGGGGAGGGAGAGAGAGAGAGAGGGGGAGGAGGCGGCAAGGGAGATGCGTCAAGGTCTTCCAAGAGGGGATAATGACGAGTTAATTTGCCGCTGCTAGGAATGATAAGATATTAATGTTCTTCCTCTTCCTATATATCCCCTTCTACTTCCTTCTCCTCCTTTCTCCTCGCAGGGCATCTACTTCCTCATCCTCTTTTCTTCAAATAACTAACTAACTAACTCTAACTCAAACTTTCTTCTCTCCCTCATATCACATTACTTGCTTTCTTCACTTCTTGTTTATTTTTTGGTATTTCATCATCATCATTATCATCATCTAATTTGCCTTGTTAATTTTCTTCTCCTCCTCCTGTCCTTCTCTTCCTGTTACTGAAGGACGCATTGTATTTAGTGATAGTCTAGTCTAGTGTGGTGTTCCCCGTAATTTCATTGTATCCTCTTTTTCTCCTGAGGATACACTGTTCTTTGCTCACTTTCTCCCGAAGGTTAATTTGCCGGAAGAAGAAGTGGATTAGGATGAGCTCTCACGCCTTTTTCTCCTACAAATACAGTACGTGTTTAACCTGCGGCTGAAGAAAGTGAAGCAAATACTTTCCTTATCGACCGAAATACTTACAATTATTTATATTTTCATGTATTTCTCCTTCTCCTCCTCCTCCTCCTCCTCCTCCTCCTCCTCCTCCTCCTCCTCCTCCTCCTCCTCCTCCTCCTCCTCCTCTTCCTCCTCCTCCTCCTCCTCTATAAAAACAATACACATAAACACACTATGATTTTTTTTTGCAAGCATCCCAAAAGCTTATTCATCAATTATCTCGCAAGGAGGATGAATAGTTGAATGAGTTGTATACAGATAGATAGATAGATGAATAGAGAACGAGAGGAAAACAAATACATATGTAGATGCTAGAAATTATACTGATGAGTTCCTACAACACTGGATTTTTATGTTATGAACGATAAGCTAATTACTGCTCCACGTGCACAACTACAGAAATATAAACCTGCAGTGATCACGCCAATTGCACTACATGTATATCAAACGAGTATGTCTGTTCTCTGGCAACAATACACACACACACACACACACACACACACACACACACACACACACACACACACACACACACACACACACACCGCTAGCGTAGTGGTTAGCGCACTCGGCTCACAACCGAGGGGCCAGGATTCGATCCCCTGGGCGGACGGAGAATATTTGGGCTAGTCTCCTTTCACGTGTAGCCTCTGTTCACCTAGCAGTGAGTAGGTACGGGATGTAAGTCGAGTGGTTGTGACCTCGTTGTCCCGGTGTGTTGTGTGTGAGTGGTCTCGGTCCAACCCAAAGATTGGTCACTATGAGCTCTGAGCTCTTTCCATAGGGGGACGGCCGGCTGTCTTGAGAGAGACCAGCAGCAGACTGTGACTGTGAATAACACACACACACACACACACACACACACACACACACACACACACACACACATACACACACACACACACACACACACACACACACACACACACACACACACACACACACACACACACACACACACACACACACACACAGACGCACACATACCACTTACACATGCACACACGCATCCATATACGCATATGAACACAAACTTTACACACACAAAAGCACATGCAAGCACGCACACACACAAACAAGCATGCAAGCACCCACGCACACACACACACATGCACATCTATCAATCAATTTATAATTTTATTTATAAATACATTCATTTGTTCTGGCACATCGCCACTGATATGAGGGACACACAGTATGGTATCAGTTACTCTACGTTCAGTGTCAAATCTTTAGGCCGCATCTCGGAGCAGCAGACAAGAAAAAAAGCATCGAAGAGTGTAGGCTCCCACCTCCCCCGTCACTCATGGACTCCTATCATTACTTAGCCACAATCTTAACCCACTTCTACCTTACCCACGTGGCGAGGTTCAGGTTACGCGCGTGACTCAGGAATCTCAAACATTTCACTGACCCACGTGTATCACAATGGCATTCATATATGTTTTCATTTTATTTCTGTTAATATGCTTTGTTACTTATTTTTGCGTGAAAATATGTTCCTCTGCTAAAGATGTTTGATATCATGATGGCTGCAGGCGATCAAGTTTTATAAAGGAAAAAATAGGATGTAAGAAATTAAAGCTTTATGGTATTATCAGTATGACATCTGGACGTCACTTCCAAGATTTAACCACTTAAAGCCGTGTCAGTGCTATAGGCGAGTCATGTTGTGACATTCTGCACTCAAAAGATGTCCCTCAAACCTTTCTTGGCTAAGCTTCCTTCACGGCCATGTGAGAGGCAGGAGCACAGGGGTAATGATAGAGGTGCATCTGACTTCCTAAGCAATGAAATTTCATCCTGGGGAAGTAAATCATCTGTTTCCTGGGGACCTAAATACACCTTTGTTTTACCTTAAGGCAGGGATCAGCAACCCAGAAATTGAGAAGAGTCAGTTTCTTCAAACTTGGCCGGAAAACATTGCTGCTGGAGCCGTAGTGTCAATTACCAATATTTTCCAAAAGATCTAGAACCTAGATCACATATACTATAGTACGATGATTTGGACATTTTTAATTAGGTAGCAGGAGCCGCACAAGTCTCTTGAAAGAGCCGCAGGTTGCCGACCGCTGCTGCCTTAGGGTGTCAATATGAGTCAGCACAAAACGACCCATTATTGTTTTGCCAACCAAACTTAGCACATCAAAGATGACCGCTGGTGTGCCTCAAGTGCCCCAGCCACTTCGGCGCAACGTGAGCTCGGCGCGGCGCCTGCCAACCACCTACCTTGCCTTCTTCGCGGCTGGCTATGACTATATAAGGCAACAGAAGGGCCCCAACGCCTGTTCCCACTCTGCTGGCTACGCCCATCAAAGCCTACTTGAGGTAGCAAGGGGATTCCAGGGTCAGGTTACTGACGGTGGAGTTGATATCTAAGGAATGTCGCATTAGCATAATGCGTAGGTCAAGGTACGACGCAGAGCTGCCTAAGTAGTATAAAACCTCGCCAGTTGAAGAATTCCTGAATGGTGAGGTGACGAGACGGAGCCACGGAGAAACCTGATCCTTGGGCAGGTGTGCCTTAAGTCGGTTGCCGCCGGAGCAACACTATACCCTTGTTTTTACTCTCTTAATACGTGGCCCCAATGTTTTCAGGGTTCAAAGACAAATTAAATACAGATGAAGGACTAAATGTACAGTCTCGCGTGAGAGTGATGGTTAAGAGTACTCCGAAACATACAGCCAAGTGTGACATCCGGATTGCCGAAGGTTTAATGCTGCTGCCAAAGTGGTTACGTGAGTTTCCCGCAGGTAACCACTTTAAAGATGATAAATTACTGGTTAGGCCGTGAGCAGCCTCTCGGTCAAGGCTAAAGGCGCGTCCACTGATAACAACAGTATCACCTATTAGAGTAGATTAAAGGTGATAGGAAAGCCGAAGGAAACAGGTGACACAGGAAAGTGATACCATTGTGAATGTCACACACCTGCGTGCGCTTCACCAACCTTTTACAACTCAATAAATCTCCCGCTGCTCTGGATAAAATGACATGGACAAAAAGATATGAGAAAAAAAATAATTTAAAACAACGACGGTTCAAAAATTAAGGCGATGAAGGAAGTAGGTCACAGCCGCATTGCTTTGTCTTGTACTGCACCTCCTTTTATACTATGTGTTGCAGTTTTACTAGGTAATGATAATCGGTGGGGTGGAAGAAAATTTAATTACCACTGAATCTAACAGAAAGAAGAGGAAAGAGAAGAACTATGTAGATATTACGGACTGGTGTGTGTGTGTGTGTGTGTGTGTGTGTGTGTGTGTGTGTGTGTGTGTGTGTGTGTGTGTGTGTGTGTGTGTGTGTGTGTGTGTCTGTGTGTGTGTGTGTGTGTGTGTGTGTGTGTGTGTGTGTGTGTGTGTGTGTGTGTGTGTGTGTGTGTGTGTGAGTGGAGTGTGTATGTGCTATCGATACAAATTGCATAATGAAAAAGACACAAAACTAACATTTAGAGACAATAACCTCTGACGAATGACATGAATTTGCTAGTTATATCACACTCCTTTGCTACATAACACTTTATTTTCTCCTTTCCTTATTCCCTGCGAGGACACTCAAAGGAAAGTGTCCTCCACTAACACACCTCCAACACGGGATGCTTTGAGGCAGATAATAGATTCATTTCACGGAATCGGTCAAGAATTATTACATGATATTATCCTTTGATAGTCTATACATATACTGCAGTCCAGGATCATTAAGTAAGTGTTATCTAAAATTCCAGTGTTTTAAATGTGCATTGATATTAGAATTACACTAGTGAAGTAGTTTTAATGCGTCACTCAAATACCTATACGCTATTTCTGTCTGAAAACGACTATGAAGAAAACAAGGAATGCCGGGAGGATATGCATCGAGATGGAGATGTGTATGAAACAAGATAAGGAATGAGAGGGAAAGGCCACGGGATGAAGAGGGAATCACGACTAGAGGGAAAGGCGAGGGGATGAGGAGGGCGTCACGATTTTAAGGAATGAGATCACGGAGGAAAAGTGGTGAGGAGAAGGACGGAAGATGATGAGGATACAAGGCAGGGGTCTGGGTAAGGTACGTGTGTGTTAGTGGTAATTAAGAAGTGATGCACGAGAATGAAGCCAGCATGTGAGGGTAAACTGATATGAGGGTGTGAGGGAGGAGTGACGGGAGGGTGAGAGATAAGAGGAAAGGGAGAGTGACAAGTGCGTAACAAAGTAAGTGTGTAAGTCAGGTAGACGCCGGGCAGGTAAGTGCTTGGTGGGGCGTCAAGTGACTGTGCCTCGCTTACTCCCTTGACCCACTTCTGCTCGCCGGCTCGGGGGGCGTGTATCATAGCTGCTGCGACTCACTCACATTCACCGAGCCGATAGTTCATGCTCTACTGATTGACTGACTAAGCGTTCAAGTGTAGATCAGAAGGATAGGATCAATAAACGACTAATTAATCTACAAACTACATTTCAATACGAACAGATAAGAACAGAAATAGCGATGAATAGACAGCTGGATAAGTAGAAAGATAAATAAACAGATAGATAGATGTATACATACCTACATACATATTTATATACTTACATATATACATACATACAAACATTCATACATACATAAATAGATATATACATACCCACATAAAAAAAAAAATAGACAGATATGTAGCTAAAGATTAAAGGCAAAAAAAATTTAAAAAAAAGTACAATTAATGAAAAGAAAGAGCAAAAAAAAAGGTCCTTGAAATGAAACAACGCACAATATAATGATAAAAACATAGAATATATTACATAAAACATAATAATGATTAAATAAACAAAACTCACCAACACGCAAACCATTGATAACAATAAATATGCATAAAAGTACACAATGAACAAACTAGTATTGTTCAGAAACATACAATACCCACAATGTATGTACAACAAGCTGATTGCATGTATAGTAATTACGCAGCATTTGGATCATTTTTAGTTTTGGTTTAATAGTGTGTAACTCGATCCCTTGTTTAAGAAATTTCAAAAGATTATTTCACCTTTCAGACACACAAAAGGTCACGTGATGCCCTCTGATGACCGTGGTGCACGTGTGTGTGTGTGTGTGTGTGTGTGTGTGTGTGTGTGTGTGTGTGTGTGTGTGTGTGTGTGTGTGTGTGTGTGTGTGTGTGTGCTCGTGTTTCCAGAAATCATATTTTATTTCGATAAATATACAAATGAGTGATGCAAATTTCAGAGTAATAAAATGTTAAATGCAAAAAAAAATAACTTGATACATTTACACAAGAATGAAAACAAAACAGGTTCGCATAGTCTATATTTAGCAGGAATTTCAGCAAGAATTTCAGTGTCTTTATGGTATACTAGCACGCAGCGTAAAATTACCGTCACTATTCGTTCTTCTTTTTTATAACATCTCACAACTGTACCTGGAATTTTTCGAAAGTGCGACAAAAACTCTCCAGAAAACGTAATGTGTTCGTGTTGCCAGAAGCCAGGTGAGAAATTCCACTGTCTCGTATATCCCTAGAAGTACATACAGAGAAGTATCAATATTAACCTTAAAAAGTTGATAAGGAGCAGGCCAGTACGTGACTACGGTGGAAAGGACCTGTACGACACACCTTAATTAACGGAACAGGAATGTGTATTTCTTAAAGGCAGCAGAAAACAGTGGGTGGGCGACTCAAAAGTATATAATTATTCTTAGTGTTATGGTCTGGCGTTCAAGTCAAGCATGAGGAGCCACCTACAGCAGCAACGTCCTTCTGTATTTCTTACGATGCTGCGTCCTTAGCCCCAGCAGGAAGACAATAAATAAAACGTACCCAAGCAATCACATGACTGCATGCTTTTTCGATTATCCTGCATTTTGAGGATATTTCCCCAGTATCCATGATTTCTAGTACTGGGAAACTATTCCATAAATTTCCAAGTGTTCCCTTAACACGAAGAGACCTTGTAGTATTGACAAGGTGTCGCCACAGTGGAGTGAGTGAGGCGCAGGTGGGAGTACACGTGCGCGACTTGCTGCTCGGTCTAAACTACGCAGACCTGCATAAGTGAGAATGACAACTGAGGGTCACGCTGAGCACTATCCATACTCCAATCTTCCGCCGCTCTCTACACTTTATCACCCCATCGCCTTTCTTTCCGTCTCTGTCTGTAAGTCCGTCCAATGTCATATGGAATGAGCACACCGCTGTTTTGTAGTGAACGTGAACGGGATTGCTGCAAACCACTAGTGAGCGAGAATATATCTGCATACAGCTTAGCCCATAGACACATGTAATGCCCTTACAAATCATGCCACCAAGAAAAGTAGGAAAGGAATATATGATTAAAATTTCTCATGAAACAAAATAGCAACTTGCGTCATTATTTCCTTTAAAATTCCATCATGAAAATCAATCAAAAGGAAATACACTTTTAAGTATCTACGATCAAAACATCATAATGGAATGGATGTAAAAATTAAGACATAATTGCGCTAAATATTATTTTATATCTGAATTTCACCTGTATGTATATTCCTATCTTTCCACAGCACTTAATGTCTGATCTCACCATTGCCTGCTTCACCAATGATTCTCTCTCTCTCTCTCTCTCTCTCTCTCTCTCTCTCTCTCTCTCTCTCTCCCTCCCTCCCTCCGTCCCTCTCTCCCTCTCTCCCTCCCTCCCTCTCTCTCTCTCTCTCTCTCTCTCTCTCTCTCTCTCTCTCTCTCTCTCTGTCTGTCTCTCTCTCTCTCCTCTCTCTCTCTCTCTCTCTCTCTCTCTCTCTCTCTCTCTCTCTCTCTCTCTCTCTCTCTCTCTCTCTCCTACACACACACACACACACACACACACACACACACACACACACACACACACACACACACACACACACACACACACACACACACACACACACACACACACACACACACACATACACACACACACACACACACACACATACACTAGTCCGTAATATCTACAGAGTTCTTCTTCTGTCCTCTTCTTTCTGTTGGATTCACTGGTAATTAAATTTTCTTCCACCCCACCGACTATCATCACCAAGGGAAACTGCAACACATACTATAATAGGAGGTGCAATACAAGACAAAGCAATGCGGCTGTGACCTACTTCCTCCATCGCCTTAATAATCTTTGAACCGTCGTTGTTTTAAATTATATCTTTTTTTCTCTCAGTTTACTAGTCTTTTTGTCCAAGTCATTTTATCCAGAGCAGCGGGAGGTGTGTTGGGTTGTGAAAGGTTGGTGAAGCGTACGCAGGTGTGTGACATTTCGACTAGTATCACTTTCCTATGTCACCTGTTTCCTTCGGCTTTCCTATCGCCTTTAATCCACTCTCATAGGTGATACAGTTGTTATCAGTAGACGCGCCTTAAGATTATAAAACACATAAAAAAAGAAGAAAAAAATACAAACACAAGAAAGGAAACACTTAAATCTAAGCACATTATACACTTACCATTCTTTCCTCCTTGTAATGTTTTCCTTTCTGAACACACTTCCCAAGGACACCACCATATATTCTAGTCCATTTGGTTCCTCTATGTGACTTAGCTGTGGCTGTGACCTTCACCATCCCCTCACCCCTACACTTCACGACCAGTTTCTCCCTATTATCTCATCACCCATGCACCCCATCTTTTGACTCCTCACTCACTCTCTCTCCTCTCCTCGCGCGCCCTTCCTACGCACCCTCCGACCTTGAACATTGACTGGGATGGCGGTGGCACTATCATTTTCATATTTTTTCATATTCACCATCGATCGACTCCATTAAACGATATATTGCAGCTTATTTTATCCACATTACCATCATCATTCTCCTTTTTCCTCCTCCTCCTCCTCCTCCTCCTCCTCCTCCTCCTCCTCCTCCTCCTCCTCCTCCTCCTCCTCCTCCTCCTCCTCCTCCTCCTCCTCCTCCTCCTCCTCAGGAGATAAAACACTACCGATTAACTACAGACCAATCAGCCTCACATCCGTAGTTGGTAAATTAATGGAAACTATAATACGCGATAAACTAGTGACTTTTCTTGAAGAAAATAGCATGATTAATAATTCTCAACATGGTTTCCGAAACAAACGATCTTGCTTAACGAATCTCCTTGACTTTTATAACGATGTATTCAACATTTATGACGAGACAAAAGCGGTCGATATAATTTATCTCGACTTTCAAAAAGCGTTTGACAAAGTTCCCCACAAACGGTTATTAAAAAAAATTAGAATCACACGGCATATCTGGAAATATTCTTAAATGGGTTGAAGACTGGCTTTCCGAAAGAAGACAACGCGTTGTCATAAACGGTAAATCATCTAACTGGCGAGACGTTAAAAGCGGGGTGCCACAGGGCTCAGTATTTGGTCCCATTCTTTTTCTAATTTACGTAAATGATATTGATGAAGGCCTCACTTGTAAAATATCAAAATTTGCCGACGATACGAAAGTCACGAGTAAAGTAACTACAACCGCCGATAAACTACAATTTCAATCAAACCTCAACATGTTAATCAATTGGTCAAAGAAATGGCAAATGAAATTTAATGTTGATAAATGTAAAGTTTTGCATATCGGTAGCAATAATCAATTCAATAAATATACAATGAATGACTCTGAACTTTCCAAGGTTAACCATGAAAAAGACTTAGGGATAACTATTAGTAACGACCTCAAACCAGATAAACATTGTTCAGACGTTGTAAAAAAAAAAGCTAACAAACTGGTCGGTTTCATCGGTAGAACTTTTGATTATAAATCTGAAAAAGTTATCCTTACATTATATAATGCACTCGTACGCCCTCATCTAGAATATTGCATTCAATTTTGGTCACCATACTATAAAAAAAGATAATAATAAGCTGGAGAGAATACAAAGAAGAATTACTAAAATTATCCCAAGACTGCGAAACAAGTCTTACGAAGAACGTCTAAAGGAGCTGAACTTATTCAGTTTATCCAAACGTAGGCTACGAGGGGATCTAATTGAGGTTTTTAAAATTTTCCATGGTTTTGATAATATTAACATAAACGATTATGTAACTACCGATCTCATAAGCTCCACCCGTAACAATGGCTTCAAGATCATTGGTAAGCGCTTTAGATCAAATGAAGCGAAGCACTTTTTCTTCAATAGAATCGTAAATGTTTGGAATTCTCTCCCAGCACAAATTGTCAACAGTACTACAATTGAATAATTTAAGAAAAAACTCGATAAGCACTTAGCATCTGTTCACCAAGTCGAATATTTCACTACTGCGTAATTTTTTTTTTTTTTTTTTTTTTTTTTTTTTTTAGCATAGATTACTCCTTGTTTTTTTTATTTCTTTCCTATACAAATTCCATGTTGGTTTTTTCATGCTATATGGTATCACTTCCTCTTCCGGCCAGCTTCGGCTGGAGGGAGGGGTGGGTGGGGAGGAGCCTTCCACTTTGCTGTCCTTTTGTCTCTATCACGTAGATATTATAGTAGTAGTAGTGTAGCTAAACAGACAGCCTCGTTAGGTCTAGTAGGACTGTTGCTGTCTGTTCTTCCTTTGTACTCCTTTGTACTCCTCCTCCTCCTCCTCTTCCTCCTCCTCCTCCTCCTCCTCACTACTATTACCATAAGGTTATAATGGCTTTTTTTCTTTTTTTTCTTCTCTTCTTCATTTTCTCCTTTTCTTTTCCTACCCTGAAGGTGGAGGGTAACTGGGGACACAAGTGGAGGAGATGCACTTGATGGTTCTTGTTTTCATTCTAGTCTAGTTGTGCTCTCTCTCTCTCTCTCTCTCTCTCTCTCTCTCTCTCTCTCTCTCTCTCTCTCTCTCTCTCTCTCTCTCTCTCTCTCTCTCTCTCTCTCTCTCTCTCTCTCTCTCTCTCTCTCTCTCTTTCTCTCGCTCGACTCAGAGCTATCAATTCTTCAATTATTTTCCCTTATTTGACAATCCGATACCCACACTCAATATACATTTTCCTTCTTTTCTTTCCGACATCCTTAATTTCTTCACTCCTTGTTATGTATCCTTTTCATCCTCACTTATTCATTTTCCTCCTACACTTAACTCACATCTTACCTTTACCTCTTACTTTACCTTCTCACTTTTCCCTTGACCTTTCATCATCTCACAGGAAGCTCCTCTCACTCTCTCACTACACAATACATCCACTACTACACCTTCGTCTCAACACCAGCCACTCTCATTGTCCAAATAACACCTGTCCCAACCCCACCATGCTCCTCCTCTTCTTCTTCTTCTTTAGTCTCAAAACACAGACTGCTCTCCCCTTGTATACAACATTCCTGCCTCTTCTGCCTCGTTCTCGTCCTTCTCTGTCTTTCTTCGTCTCTTATATTACATGATGTCTTACAATGTTTCATGTCAACGCCAGTTATGCAATCTCTTAAAACACACACACACACACACATACACACACACACACACACACACACACACACACACACACACACACACACACACACACACACACACACACGCACGCACACACACACACACACACACACACACACACACACACACACACACACACACACACACACACACACACACACACACACACACACGATGAAAAACTAAACATCTCCACGGCCATGTGCACGATATTTCTGTGTATTTACAAAGTTTATAAGAGCATCACACGTTATGTCCACCTAACCCCACACCATGAACCTGCCCAAGCCTACCCTAGCAAGCTACTCCCCCTCCCAGACAAGGCTTTCTTTCACTACATCTTTCCCCTCTGACACGCCTCTTAGACGCCGACCCCCTACCACCTCGACGAACAATACCACGACTCACAGGACCACACACAGAATCAATCTCCACCCACGACGCACTCCCCATCTACGCAGTAACGCCCCCGTCCCTTCTTCCTGCCCCAAAATCACCGTCTTTCCTTTCACACCCACTCATGCAGTCACTAAACCCTTCTTCGCCCTCCCTTGTCTTGTCTTGTCTTCTCTCTCTTCTCTCTCTTCTCTCTCTCTCTCTCTCTCTCTCTCTCTCTCTCTCTCTCTCTCTCTCTCTCTCTCTCTCTTTTCTAAGCTTAAAGGTCAAGTTTTCAATAGCTCGCAGCACTTCTCACATACACATTCCCTCACCTCTAAAATACAACACCTCTCACACTCAACGTAATGGAAGGTTATCTCACCCCAAACGCATCCTCCCTCACCCCCAATACATCCTCCCTCACCCCCAGAAGCAGACATCCTCCTCCACCCCCCTTCACGCCCTCCTTCATCCCCACATGATTCTATGACCTCAATAACCCCAAAATCGTCTCTCTTTTAGGTATAGTCCACCTCATTTCACCCACAACACCTAATCTCCCTCATCCCAACACCGCTCGCCCCCCCCTCCCCCCTACAATTCAAAACACAGCATCAATCACCCTCAATACACACACACACACACACACACACACACACACACACACACACACACACACACACACACACACACACACACACACACACACATGGACGCCCCCAAAATACACAGTTTCCTGCCCCGTCAAAACACAAACACCTCCCCTTGTGCGCCGCCCGTGGTCAGTGTACCGTCACTCCCCACACACCAGCTCCTCTCTCCTACACCCCTCCCTCCCTCCCTCCCTCCCTCCCTCCCTCCCTCCCTCCTTCCCTCCCTCCCTTCTATCCTCCCTCCCTCCCTCCCTCCCTCCCTCCCTCCCTCCCTCCCTCCCTCCCTCCCTCCCTCCCTCCCTCCCTCCCTCCGCTCGCCTCGCCTTGCACACCGACCTGCCTCATGCATTGTCTATTGTTACAAGGGAAAATACACACACACACACACACACACACACACACACACACACACACACACACACACACACACACACACACACACACACACACACACACACACACACACACCACATCACACAACAAGAAAACTTAAAAGAGCGACAGAGAGAATAAAAACGAGCTAAAACATCATATGATAAGATTAATACAAAAATAGATGCACAACCGCAATACATTCAACATTTTAAAACATACTTCACGTCGCTGTAAAACTCGCCTCCTGAGAGCTGACAGGCTAATTATTGCCTTCTTAACTTGAACATAAATTTTCCTGTAGGTTATAGGATTTTAAAAGTGCCATGACAAAATCGATACATGGTTAAATTAGTCATTTATAAATAACAAACTCGCTACTAGACAGGACTATATGGCAAGGGTAATAACTAACTGTCCAACACGTCCAACACGATGCATGGCGAGACACTGAAGGTCATGACAATAAAAGAGAGATGTGGGTGGAGAGACGCCACACTATCTCACCAAAGCAAATAAATATTATGGAGGAAGTCAGACAGATGTCGAGCAGTGGATAACATGATCTACAAAGGAGCCAGCTAACCAAACATCCTAAGGTATAAATCCATTACAACATTGCCAGATAACAACTTTACAATGACTAATAAAAGTACAGAAATAACATGAATATATACTACTCAAAACGAAAAAAGAAACTCACGCACATCCACACACTAACACACACACACCTTCTACACAAACAC
>JAXIVD010002331.1:15000-20676 GCA_036785275.1 Cancer borealis | reverse complement strand
GAAAAAAGAAACTCACGCACATCCACACACTAACACACACACACCTTCTACACAAACACACACACACAAACACACAGTACACCACCATCACCAAAAAAAAACCAAAGGACACGGTAACCTTGAAAAGAGATAAATTTAGACCAGACCAAAAAATAGTTAAAGCTGCCTAGCTAGATGAGAAAGGGAGAGCTGCGGGGCATCCTGAGGGAGACGAGCCCCTCCAACCCACCCACCTACATGTGAAACTAACACACATAAAGAGAGGGAGAGAGAGAGAGAGAGAGAGAGAGAGAGAGAAGAGAGAGAGAGAGAGAGAGAGAGAGAGAGAGAGAGAGAGAGAGAGAGAGAGAGAGAGAGAGAGAGAGAGAGAGAAAGAGAGAGAGAGAGAGAGAGAGAGAGAGAGAGAGAGAGAGAAAGAGAGAGAGAGAAAGAGAGGAGAGAGAGAGAGAGAGAGAGAAGAGAGAGAAGACCAGACAGACAGACAGACAGACAGACAGACAGACAGACAGGCAGACAGACAGACAGACAGACAGACAGACAGACAGACACAGACAGACAGACAGACAGACAGACAGACAGACAGACAGACAGACAGACAGACAGACACACCAACAGAACAGACACACATAAAGACAGACAGACAGACAAACAGATTGACTGACTGCCTGACAAATACACAATACATAAACAGAAAGACAAAATAACACAATCACACAAACAGATACACAGACGGATAGACAGATAGACAACAACACAAAGAAATTTAGACAGCCATACAAAACGACAGACAAGGAGATATCCACACACAGATAACATTGAAAAGGCATACAGATCAGGCGAGCATTGCATTCATTATTAAAAAACAGTGGGAGTGTGACGCAGTGATGAAGACCTTGAATGGAGATATGACATAAATACAATGGGGGGAGAAAACATAGAGAGGATACAATTAAAATACACTACACCTTTATTTTGCTGACAGTTTAAAATGAGTTACGAATACGAGAACCATGAATATGACGACGACGATGACGACCATAACGATGGCCAAGACGACGATGACGAGACGATGACCAAGACGGAAAAAAACGACGACGATAACCTAAACAATGAAGGCGATGATGTCAAAGAAGACAATGACGATCAAGACGACAACGGTAACCAAGACAACGACTGCGACGACAACCAAGACAATAACGACCACCGAGACGACGATGGCGACTAAAATGACGAAAACTAAGTCAAAAATCTCGCTTTTATGGCCAAATTAAACATTTTTTTAACACTAGCTGCTCCCTTGTGATGAAAACAGGTTAATTAATGATACATAATAGGTTATATGACGTTAATCATATTTGTAATCGCGTTTTTTAAGTAATGTATTGATTTTTCATTCACAATGTCTTTGGGAGTTTTGCTTTAACGAGCGACGACACGTTTCGAGGATTAAGATGGGAATAATGAGGAGGAGGAGGAGGAGAAAGCATACCTTGTAACCAGGGAGAAAAGCAACACCGAAGAGGGGGAGGGGGAAGGAAGGAAGGAAGGAAGACTGAATTGGGTCACACATCCACTTCAGCCACTTGCAAATCCTCTGAGGCTCACCACCCCGCACGCCCCTAGAGCCGAAGTGGTGGTGGTGGTGGTGATCCCTCTCCTCTCCACAGGCTGCCGTGAAGCCTTCCAAAAACAAAGGATTGAAGGGGACTGGTGACGGCAGAATATTGTGTCACAGGTGAAGCAGGACGAGGCAGGTTGGTGGTGGGTGTGTTTGAAGGTTGTTTGGTTAATTATGGAAAGATAATACGTTATGTTAGTGAGGTGGGAGGCAGGGAGTAGAAGGAGAGAGAGAAAGGCATGCTCGTGATTTGGGACGTAAGTAGTAAACAGGTAGGTTTAGTGAGGCAGGTAAGGTAGGCAAATTTGATAATGCAAGCAGGTACGAAAAAGGCAAGTCTAAGATAATGGAGGAAGGATGACAGTTGTATTGAGTGAGGCTGTTAAGAGATGACCTAAAACGGTTTTACTGTATGACTTGTGAGAGATTTTGTTTCACACGCCATACATTTAGTACAAAACGTTGTCTTTTTCACACAGACGATGGGAGTAAACACACGGTGAGCTGTTATGTTATTCTTAACAATGCAAATGTCTCTCGTGTTAAGTATCTAATCAGCAAACACGACAGTGTTGTTGTTTTTTTAAGCTGGGGAGGAAGATTTAAAACATGAAAGGCGATTGCAGTGGATAAGTGGATGGCTTGCTTGAAAACATAGAGATGCAGGATATTACACGAAAAGGTGTAAAGGATGCATGTTAAGTGATATATATATTTTATTAACCTTCCTTGTAATTTCATCGTTACATATAGTAAAACAACTGTTTTCAAATGGAGATGTTGATGAATCTTGTTTAATTCAATCAATCCAAGCATTTTACCCAATGGGAAACTTCAGCTGGCCTGCTTCCCGTATAAAGCTAAACACGTGCCGAGCTAAGCGGGAGTTTTAGTGCCTGAAATAGGGAGTTTTCATACCGGCGTTGAATATACACAAAAACTTAATACTTTTGTTCCTACTAACCTGCCTCTCATAGGAAAGGTAGAATTGTGTGGGGGAGGATACGTCCTAAAAACTGGGTGAAAGAAAATACTCAAAAGAAAGGTGTGTGTACGTGTTGTAGAGTGAAATGACACACCTGACTCATGTATGTATGCCTCTATCAAGACTGAATCTCTGAGTGAATGCCAGTGCGCCGCCATGCCACCTTATACTGCTGAGTGACACGGCTAATTCAGCGTGACAAGTGGCTGGGTGATGGCTAGGCGTTGAGTCACTGGGTGAAGGTCAAGGTGCCAACACACACCATTGTTTCCGGACCAACCCTTTGCCCAGTTGCAAGTGAGACTTGAATGTAAAGGAGTTTTTTTCAAGCTGAGTGATTTATAAAATTTATAGAAATTCTTAGAAATTTTTAATTTTAAGTGTAATGTATGTAGTCAGTTAAAAGTACTACAGTGGTTTGCATCTTTTTAGTTAGGTGTAATCATTGTGGCCATATAGTATTGTGTTTCGTACCTAAGCTAAAAACATATTGGCTGTGCCTCCCCTTGAAAAATTCATGCGGACGCCGCAATTTGATACAGTTGTAATTTTGTAACAGCTATAGAAAGGGAAACCAAATTATCCTAATTCGTTGTATAGTATGGATTTATGTTTTTTTTCATTATTCTTATTACAAGCAATGTTTTTCAAAATAACTAGAAAAGTATGAAGTGTACGTTAAATATGTATATAATATAAAACAAAGACCAGGAAACCCCCGTTCTATTGAACTATACTGAAGTGGAATTGAAATGTAAGTATATATGTGCGAATGGAAAAAAATACACATTTATTTTATTCACAAAACTTAAATTTTCTTCAAATCTATAAGTTATTGTAAAGGTAATGACAGCAAGCAGTAGATGTTATCGAGATGCATAACTTTGTTCCTCTATCGTTTTCCGATAAGAGTAACATTTTCGTAGGAAAATGGGGAAGAAAAATGTTTTACCTCATTTGTGGTGGAATTTTCGGGCCATAAAATTGAACATTCATATATTACGAATCGGAAAACTGAGTGCAGATTCGTGATCAGCATGCCTGAGAATCAATTGGTATCAACTTTCATGAGATGTGTCGAAATTTTGACAAAACCTAAACTAACGTTTTTCACCCCTTACACATGGCTGAAATCGTTCATTTTTAATTACTCGAAAAGTATGAGGCTTACGTAAAAAAATGTATAGGATAGTAACAACAAAAAAAAGAGCAAGAGGCGCGCATTCATTTAAGCTATAGTCAAATTTAATTGGAATGTCAATATAGATGGAGGAGGAGGAGGAGGAGGAGGAGGAGGAGGAGGAGGAGGAGGAGGAGGAGGAGGAGGGAATGGAATGTAGCAATATGGATGTGACGGAAGGCAAGATAAGACAATGGCGTGAAGAAACTCTACAAACCACTCTGAGGGGGAGGAGCGAAGTGCCATGAGACCAGAGGGAGAGTAGGAAGGTAGGTTATGCGAGGAGGGGAAAGGAGAGTGTGGGAAGAGTGTGAGAGATGAATGTGATCTTGGATGGAGGGAGAGGGTTAGGAGTGAATGTGTGGGAGGTTAAGGGGAATTTGAGAGAGAAAGAGAGAGAGAGAGAGAGAGAGAGAGAGAGAGAGAGAGAGAGAGAGAGAGAGAGAGAGAGAGAGAGAGAGAGAGAGAGAGAGAGAGAGAGAGAGAGAGAGTTAAATGGAAGGGGAGATTCAATGTAGAAGGTTAGAGATATCTGAAACACTCAAGTGGGAGAGGACACTACATATCACTCTGAAGGGTTTTGCCAGGGAGGAAGGAAGAGCGTGTGTGGGAGGAAGTAAAGAAAAGAATCTCGCATACAATGGCTTGGGTGTAGGTGGGAAAGGGATTTAAGGATACACGTGTAGCAGGGGAGGAGATGTGGGATACGCATGGTAGGGGGCGGCATCCTAATGTCAGCTGCACCCCCCCCTCTGAAGGCCTCCATGGCAACCGATAGGGTGCTTCCCCTTCTGAGGGACAGAAAGTTAGTGACGCGGGTTGCTGAGGAAGGATTGAGGGAAAGGAGATGGAGGGAGAAAAAAAAGTGAAAGAAGAAGTATAAGAGTGAATGAGATAACGGGTAAATTTAATGAGTTAAGCGGTAAGTTGGGAAGAGAAAAGGAGGTGAGGGGCTTATCAGTGGTATTATCTGGTCGCGATGGCGGGGAGGAAGCTTACTATATAGGGTGATTCCTGCTACACACTGCACTTCAATATGCAGGGTGACGGTGGCACTGCCCGGACGCAGTGACCGTCACTTCAACCTGAACATAATAATTGTTTAATGTTCATTTTCCGTCAAAGTAATGTGACAAGACTAAGAATGGTGTCCCTCCAGAGGAATTTTAATTTGATGCTTATTTTTCAGCCTTCATATAATGGTTTATTTTGTAACAAGGCTCAGCGAGGCAATTAACCACCATCTCTGGTCCCTGAATCGCACTTCACCATTGGTTCTATGCCGCGTAGAAGCAAAACAAAATTCCCTGGGACAACAACCTGCCTGGTAACTGAATCGTCAGTATAACGTAAAAATGTGCTGTTATCAACTTAACGGGTATCCATTCTCCCCTTGTCAGCCTTTGTACATCAAGGCCTTGGAATAGTGCTTCTCCTCAAGCGGTCGTGACCCTTGGAGGTGTCTGACCGTGGATGGATGACGAGGGGAATTTATGGGCTTCTGTTATTGCACAGTAGAGGAGGAAAGGACAGACAAAGACATTTTTTTCTGATCTAACAAATGTCCTTTAGCCATTAACCTGCATTATTCTCAAGTTAAAGTAGCACCGCTACTTTCATCCTACGCCATGGTAGAAACAATCAAACACATTTATCCTGGAAAGACAAATGCATTAAGTGGGAACCTTGGATGAACACAAAAGAAAACAACACGAATAACGAGCTGCGGGGGCGGGGCAGCGTGGGTCAGAAAGACGGCGATGAGGAGCAGAATGCAATGAGTTCGTGAGCTTAGGTCGCGAAAGAGATCACGACAGCTTCCTTTAAAATAAAATTTCAATTTCACACATTGGATGAATGTGGAGGCGTGGATTTCCGGTCGAGACGACGTGG
>JAXIVD010002331.1:0-12500 GCA_036785275.1 Cancer borealis | reverse complement strand
ATGGCCTACAATCTTCTTTTGTTTTACTCTTTCTCTCTCTTTCTGTTTTCCTACGCTTATCCTCATCCCCTTTTTATTTGTCTTTCTATCTTTTTTCTGACTTTATATCGTAATGTGTCTTGATGAAGCAAGTTTTCAATTTTCTACGTCCCTTGACACACGACGATCCACATAAAGTTAATCGAAAAATTCTACTACAGTCGTCACACAATGTTGACATTTTAATCATCCTCTAACTAACCACGTAACTTGGTTGTTCATTTAATTGTTCTCCCATAGTGTTCAAGTTATAATGACCCTTTTATCTCTCAACACGGAAGAAATGTTTAATGTCTCAAATATCTACTTTCCTGTGTAATACTATTTTCTTATCTTCAGTGACGCTACATGTATATATATCTTGTCCACACTAAATGTTCGTCTCTACCTCACACATAATTTTGACCAGAAATCCCGCGTTTAATTTTTCATTAATCATTAAATCAAGAATATGGAGTTTGCAATTGAGAGAAAAAGAAAAAGTAGCACATGATAGTATAACGTTCCTTGGAAGGCGAGTGTCTGCAGCAGCCTCGCTCACTGCTTCATCGTGTCCTTGAAGACTATGTGGCTTCGAGACTAGGCTGTGATAGGATGGGTATGAATTGCACTGGGGAATTTCCAAAGAAAATTCCCACTCTCCTCTATGAAAACCCTCGACACATCTTGAGCGACAAGACAAAAATTTTCCTCCTAGTACTATCATCCTTTAAGGCCTCAATGACCCCACGACTGCACATACCCATCAATAGTAAGCTGTGCCCGGCGCCAGTCACCTCTTAACCAAACACTCCTTAACTACCTACAAGTGGCCTGGATTCCCTTCTATTTGATGTGATGCCCCAACAATGTTCAATTTTTACTATACTCTTATCTTCCTATTATTTCAACTATCTCTTCCATTCCACTTCATGTCATGTCTTCCTGATTATTGATGGCGCCACTGTGTACTTTTAGCAATGTTTGACAGACGCCTCACAGTTGAGCCTCAAAACGGTGGACACAACGGTGAGTATCATTCCGCGTCCCAGGTCTTCTCTCCCTCCCATAGAAGGGGAACTATATGAGGCTTAAGAGCAATCAATCTCCACCCACACCTTGCAAACACACACGAGCAGCAGATGCACACCCTTACTGCACAAACACTGGTGGAGGGGAACACTTCATTACCTTTGATAGGGGGACACAAAAAATGTATAGTACACCCACCATATACATACATGCAATCTTAAGGGAAATAACACAGCATACCTATCAGTTGTATACATCAGTTACATCAGTTACATACTGCAGTATACGTATTTTCTTACATCGCAAAGATCAAAATCAACACCGAGTGAAAAATGAATAAATAAATAAATTAAGAAAAAACAAGATAAATACCTATGTAAATAGAAATAGATTCGAAATTATGGACAAAAAAAATTCTTGAATTTTCGATTTGAAATTAGAAAAATTTCATAAGAGGGCTATTCAAAATTAAGGAAATAAACTAAAAATGAGAAATTATTTTGAGTTAACATTTTAATTTTGCATTAAAATTTTATAAAATAAAAGGGAGTTAATGTATTTATTATCTCCAAAATCATTCAGATAAATATAAAAAACATATTTGTACCAATAACCAAAGAAAAAGAAAAATCTATGGAAAATAACCGAAAATACGCGTACAAAATTATTAGCTTATCTAATATTTGTTCTTGATTTCCTTGTTCATTAATGTTTTTATGGTTTCTAAAACTACTATAATTGTTTTCTGATTCTCCTTAAATCTATCTATTTGAATGTACGTACACATGTATGCGTGAATCTCTCTAGTGTTTTTTTTGTTTCTACTTATACTTTATTTATTTTAGATCATTAGTTAAGAGAAAGAGGAAAAAATAGAATGAATGCAATACAGGCAACTAAAGGGCATCACTTCACCTTTACACCTGCATTTCCTGATGACCGGCGAGACAGGGTTACACAGTCTCTCTCTCTCTCTCTCTCTCTCTCTCTCTCTCTCTCTCTCTCTCTCTCTCTCTCTCTCTCTCTCTCTCTCTCTCTCTCTCTCTCTCTCTCTCTCTCTCTCTCTCTCTCCACAGTAACAAATAATAAAAGTTATATACTTCAAATACATAAAAATATTAAGTTAGTAAGAGAAAAAAATTTGCCTTTCTAAACACACACAAAAAAAAATGGAAGAAAAAACACACCGGATCTGCATTTTCAGTCTTCCCCTCTTGTCTTGCTCCTCCCCTCTCCCCTCCTCCTCTCTTTCCCTCCTCCCCTCTTCCTCGGCTCAGTGTCAGTGGAGTGGATGATTAAGGTATGTACGTTACACTCCCTCCCTCCCTCCCTCCCTCCCTCCCTCCCTCCCTCCACCACCCACCCACCTCACTCATCTCCACCGCATCACCACCACATCACCACCACCATCACCACCTTCTATACTCCTCCAACCTAAACTTCAGTAAATGCATCTCCTCATCGCCACCCACACCATTCACCATCACCATTCCCCACCTCCATCACCTTCACTATTCTCACTATCACCGCTTCCCTGCTCCTCCCCCCTACCCCTCTCACCCCTGTTAACACCCCTATCCCTGCCATCCCTCCCTCTCTACATACCACCATTACCCTTTATATATCCCTCATCCTATCCCCATCTAACATTCACGCTGCCTTGCTTATTATTATACTCCCTCCAACTCCACCACCCACCTTCCACCTCCGCCTCCACCTCCCACCCTCTACCTCTACCTCCACCTCCACCTCCTATCCTCAACCTCCACCTCCACCTCCACCTCCCATCCTGTAACTCCATCATTGGTTTTACTTAAACTCCTTCACACCGCTTCACTTCCTTGAATTTTATTTTTTTTGTTATTTATTTATATATTTTCAGAGACGTATCTAGTTTATACTGCCGTCTTAATGGTGTGGTAATGTACAACCGGAGTTATCCTGCCACAGTGATTCATTCCTTCATGCCTTTCACGCATTAACTTGGCATTATTTTTTCTTTCATGTCTGTTATCGTGAACGCTGCTAACTTTTTGATTATTCATTTATTCATAACAATTTTTTTAGGCTTCGGGAATAATATCAAGGCATCATTCCCTTTCGACGTTGACAATCATGTTAAAGATATGCAAGATTTGTTCCTATTTTACTCACGATGTTTGGCACTCATTCCTTTCCCTTTTTTTTTTTTTTGGCTCCTTTCTCAACCCTTGAACTATTCATTCACATACTCTCCGAAATGTGAAAATACTCGTACAGTTCACGCCAACAGAAAAAAAAATGTGCAACAGAATACAACACAGAGGTAGAGGGAAATATTTGGCAGTCAGGACAAATAATTGACCCACACAGATGAGGGAAAAGCGACACTACACTCATTTAGAAAAGCAATAGCCAGTGTTACTTCGAAGCTCTTCTTGTACCCAACGAACACATGGCACCACTACAAGGCCACCTTCTCACCTGTTGCAATATACCGTTCCCTGCAGGGCCTTCAGGGCGGCGCGTCAGGACATAAAACAAGATGGCCCAGCGGAAGCCAAACAGAGATGTCACACTTACCGCCGTGACCCGCAGAGGTATCCGAGCCAGGACGATTTACTTACCCTGGAAAGAAAAATAGGAATATCATTATACGTGGTAGTAGTAGTAGTAGTAGTAGTAGTAGTAGTAGTAGTAGTAGTAGTAGTAGTAGTAGTAGTAGTAGTAGTTGTTGTTATTGTTATTGTGCTACATCACATGATACATACTATGTTGTTATAAAAGCGAAAAATAATGTTTACTTCATCGTATTCACTGTGCACACAAGCCAACAAATCTATATGCTTTTACACACCCACACGAGCAGTCTCAACACTTTTTTCCGGATTTTTTTTTATCACTGTCCCCATTGTTATGTTATCTATTCAGCCAAACCAGAAAAACTCTTTCAACAATTTCTTCCACTTAGAAAAAAATTTACCAATGATTCCATTAAATGAGACCGAGCCCAGTGCCTCTGCCTTGGAGAAGCAACTGTGTTGATGTCTGTCATAAGTCTCCTGGGCCTCACTTACACATATGTGAGAATGTAACACGACACACCAAGCAAAGTTTAACTCATAAAACACAAGTGTATAAACAAGATAAAACACTACAAAATCTCTCTCTCTCTCTCTCTCTCTCTCTCTCTCTCTCTCTCTCTCTCTCTCTCTCTCTCTCTCTCTCTCTCTCTCTCTCTCTCTCTCTCAAGGTGCATCCACTAAGCGGTGTAGTACATAGGCACTAAAGACGAACATACGGGAGCCTCAGAGTCTGTCGGTACTGGCTAGCGAGCTACAATGGCGTGACAGGACCCACGTCGACGGCTGATCCTTGCCAAGTCGGTTTGCCAGATTGGTGAATTAGACAGCTTTGTAAAAACATGGCAAGTAAAGAATAGAAAATAAAGAATCCCACTCCCCTCTCCCCTTGAAGAAACATTGATGAGGATGAGGAAGACCATGATGTTTAGTTTTGCTTCCTCCTTGTGGCATGACTAAGGTATTTCACAGGTGGTATCAAGTGTGTGTGTGTGTGTGTGTGTGTGTGTGTGTGTGTGTGTGTGTGTGTGTATGTGTGTGTGTGTGTGTGTGTGTGTGTGTGTGTGTGTGTGTGTGTGTGTGTGTGTGTGTGTGTGTGTGTACATAGCTATATACGGATGACACTCCAAGCCGCTTTCATTCGTTTCACTTTTATTTTCCTTTCGTTTTTGTTCATTAGTACTTATTGTCTGTGGATGGTTGGTAACTCAGGCGTCCTTCAAGTACTGTGTGTTATCGAAGATTGATCAAAAAGGAAAAAAACAAACAGGAATAGATAGACTTGTTGGTCCTAACGAGACAGAGGCTATGTAACAAGGGAAACACAGCCCTGATATCTTCACTGGCCTTCAATGCAGCTTTATTATAACATTATAAACGCAGCAGAAAGGTGATCTCTTGTATAATCGAGGCCAAAAGGAAACTAGGGCAGCCTCACAGTAATGAAGAAGCCGGTAATCCGACAAGCAGCGTGACACTTTGGTGGGGGGCGAGTGACTGGCGCCCCCTTGCCCTCCTCCCTCTGTACTCCATCCTAGAGGGTGTTTGTGATGCCCCTGGACCTAAGTTGTCTTGTCTGCACCCACATTGGGTATGCAAGACGTGGAAATGAAATCAAGGAAGATGCATTCAGCTACGTAAGAAAAAAAAACATAGCAAGAGTGTTCCTAATAGTGAAAGCTATGAAGACAGATGAAGAGGGAGGAGGGAGGAGGAGAGACAGGGAGGGACAGCGTAAGGGCCCTGGTGAGGGGCAGGAGAGAGGAAAGGTGCTCCACTGGGCAGGAAGAGACAAGGGAGGCCAAGAAGCACAACCAAAACACTGTGGCGTGGGTGAGTTCGTTCGTGCGTGGGTGCGTGACAAGCGGCTATTTACCAGAGCTCAGGTGCAAGGCGCCGCCCAGACCCGAGCCCGCCGCTACACCACTTAACGCGGCGCCACTGCTGCCTCCCAATTCGTGCCAGCGGCGGCGGTCTCGGCACATTGCCGGATACAATACTTTGGTTAAGGCAATGTAAGTTAGGTTCTGTAAGTCGATAATAATTTTCACGTCATCATGATACTGCTTATGCCTCCCAGGCGGCGAAGGCAACATTGTTAGCATGTCTCGCAGGCGCCCTTTGGTGATAGCGGCAAGGAGTAGTGGGCCACCACGTCGCCACCACCAAGTGGGCGGTGCTTGATCCGAGCTGCGTCACCTGAGCATCGTAATACACAATTTTTTATTGCTCCCGGAAAGAAAGGGTAAAACGAGAAAACATTCTTAGCGCTGAGGAGCACTGAAGGATAACTACGCAGCGAAAACTGCGTAACTAACTCACAACTGTCCATACATATTCACGATGTTCTGTGGCGGTGCATTTATTGAGTGTTTTTGCTGCGTCTTGTCATCCCCGGCCACAAGGGATGACGAGGCTTGTCATCCACTACAGGACTCTGACCCCCTGTGCCTTATGCCCAGCAGCTGACAAGGGAGCGTCAGGGACACTTGTGGCTTCACACCCTTGATACAAACCACGTCACGCCTCCCAAACGCCGTCTAGTTGCTAGGTAGTCAAGACCTCACCGAGAACCACTCGCACACTCCTTTCACCGCGATTCTCAAGGACTTCACGAATTGTCAATTTGAGACGACTGGTGAAGTAGAATTAATATGATTACTAAAAGTAAGGTGCGTCATGATATTTGCCGGGAATGGACGGCGACTTCTCTCTCTCTCTCTCTCTCTCTCTCTCTCTCTCTCTCTCTCTCTCTCTCTCTCTCTCTCTCTCTCTCTCTCTCTCTCTCTCTCTCTCTCTCTCTCTCTCTCTCTCTCGCTCTCTCTTTCTTTCCATCCCCTCACCGCCGGGTATTTGGTTAGTCAGCCACCAGAGTCCTGCCCTTCGTTAAGTAGTATGTAAATGGTTCCGGTGATTTAAGTTACACGGCACAAACCTAGGTATATCATTATTAAAAGGGGGTGGCCAAGACAAGGCAATTAAGATTCAGGGAGACTGTCTTTTCGTAGGAGAGAATACAGAGGAGTTTCCCAGACCCGTCGCTCCTACAATTTTTGTCGCCTTTTACTATATGTAGGGAATACGGTGATAATATTCTTGCAGCCCCCACCGCAGGGCTAACAATACTAGTAATGATAATAATGAGGATAATAATAATAATAATAGTAATAATAATAATAATAATAATAATAATAATAATAATAATAATAATAATAATAATAATAATAATAATAATTGTATTGTACATAATTATAATAATAATAATAGTAATAATAATAATGATAATAATAATAATTATTATTATTATTATTATCATTATAATAATAACTGTCCCCATTCCCATGATACGTATATTCTAATAGCCGTTCTCTAGCCTGTAATTTCCAGAATATTTTCCTCAACAAACTGGTCACGTTAAGTCCACGCTGCTCCCACAAACCAGTCTTCACGCCGCGGTGGCTCACTACATGCGTATCGGCGCTGGAGAATGACCTCTGTGGTAAGAACAAGGGCAGACGGTTACAGCATCATTCTGCACATCCTCCCTAAGCCCCGAAAAAAAGAAAAAGAAAAAAGAAAAGAAAAATACTACAGCCAAACGACCCGACTCTGTGGTATCAACGACCGGGAGGCGGCAGGACGGCGGCCTTAGTACCCAGCGCCGCCACCGATCCTTTGTGACCGAACTCTCTTGTGTAGCAGTCAATTGGAACATCAAGCTTATCGACTTCAGGGAGAAATTAAGCCCGGGTATAAATAACAAAACGTTGGACTCGAGGCACATAAACTCTTATCGACATGCAGGGAGGAGTGGGAAGGAGGGAGGAGGTAGTGATATAAAAAGAAACGTGGCACCAGTAGCGGCGTAACTACCCTTCAATTGTGTCCATGAGGCGGTATGCAGCCCCTTCGATAATGCCCCAATCGTGATGGGTGAGGTATTGCTTGAAGGGTTCTCTAGGAGACTTGATGGCTAAGGCGAAGGACCTTGACGAAAATCTGGTTTAAATTTAGAATCTGTTCAAGTATATTATCTTATTACGTTTTTTTTTTTTTTTTCCTTCCTATACCCGTTGTTCTATAGGTCCCGTGGAGATGGCCAAGCCTCGTCCTGCTTCCCGACACACACACCAAACCGTACAATGAGAATTTAAAGGATATTTCCCTTTCTTCAGATCGATATGAAATTATGAAGTAAACGTTGATACGATTTGTAATTTTTCTTCACATCGACAAGAAGTTAAGAACAAATGTTAGTGTAGTTTTCATGCTTTATTCAAAATAACACAAGCTAGATATTGACGGCGATATGCTTGCTATTTATTTTATTAACATTTAACATCATAAAACAAAAGAAAAATTGAACAAACACTAATTGATAGTTAAAATTTCCCGCCAAGACAACAAGAAATTTACAGTAAACATCCATAACATCCATCCATTCTATTTCTATGAAGCAAACAAATAAAGAAAAAAAAGTTTATATACCATTGTATTTCAGGACCGACAATTAACGAAAAGAATGATTCAGTTTTCAGTTTCCTTTACTGCAACAACAAAAAATAATTGAACATTGATAGTGTCTCCATTTCCTTGACTTGAATTTCAACAAAATTTAATAACGTGTTGTTGAACGTTACCAAGGCGAAGGTACTGAGGGTGGGAGGAAGGGATGGGAGTAGGTGGGGAGGGAGGGGTGCGGGATGAGGATGAGGGGTGAGGGGGTGATACTGGCGCCACACGGATGGTAAGGATGTGGCCGGGATGGCGGGAAGAGTCTGTCCGATATGGTAGCAGCTCAGTGGGACCCATAACTCGGCCCTGTTTCAATATTCTTCACTCACGCCCTCCGTTTAGCGTCCTCCCCCGACACAGCCTCAAAAGCAGTGTTGTGAGCGGTGCATGCCGGTGAGCGACGCTGGGCAGCACTGGGAGTCGCTGATTGAATTAACAGTTTCGGATGCCAAAATACTTCAGGCGAGGCGGCAAAACACCTCGCCGTTTTGGTCCGGAGGGTTGACGGTGAGAAATGGGCGAGACAGGTGTGGCTCAAGACCCCTTAGAGTGGAAACACAGGTGTGGCGTCGTTCATCTCTCTCTCTCTCTCTCTCTCTCTCTCTCTCTCTCTCTCTCTCTCTCTCTCTCTCTCTCTCTCTCTCTCTCTCTCTCTCTCTCTCTCTCTCTCTCTCTCTCTCTCTCTCTCTCTCTCTCTCTCTCTCTCTCTCTCTCTCTCTCTGGCACCTTGGCACTTGATGAAACTCTGGGTGTCCTCCCTATCCCTCCCCATCCCTCCCCTGCCCTGAGAGCGGGAGAACAGTCACTTAGGCAGGGTCAGATCACACGGGGCCTCTGTCTACTGTCTCCCCTGCCGACCCCTGACACTGCCGCCGCCGCCAGTCTCGCCCCTGAGTGCCCCCTTTGTCTACTAGCCATTCGCAATGAGGAGAAGCCACTGTCCATCGCTTCCCTTATCTTGATGTTAGTTATTTTTTTCCACGTGGATGATGATTTAGTGTTGTGTCCCCGCCGCCGTGGAGGCTCTAAGGGGCGGGCTCTTCATACATTATTTTTTTTTTTTATTATGAAGTTTAGACCCAGTTCATTCAGTAACCTTCAACTAGATACTTTTTTTTCTACTGCGGTGTTTGTGTTTTGGTGTGTGTGTGTGTGTGTGTGTGTGTGTGTGTGTGTGTGTGTGTGTGTGTGTGTGTGTGTGTGTGTGTGTGTGTGTGTGTGTGTGTGTGTGTGTGTGTTTGTGTACCCCTCCTTTCTCCCTCTTTCTCTTCCTCCATGTACAGCTGATAGGAAAGATGTAAACAGCCCTAAAATGTACCCCAGAGACTCGCCTTGCTGCACCGTTTACGTCTTCTTCACACCATAAACATTTAGACGGTGTCGGAGGTCATGCTCAGTTCGCGCCAAAATATCACACTAAACCGTATTACCCAGATCTGTCGGTTAACACTTAATGGCAATTTACGACCATCTTTTCTCCTCTCTTCAAGTCACACGTAAACCAACATTGATTTCAAAAGTACTTGGTGGCGCTTTTACGTTCCTATACAAAACGTTTCCTTCTGACTTTGATGTAATATTCTATTGATGTGGATGAGAGAGACTGCCACGGCCTATCGGATGTTACATAACGACTTTTGTGGTGGACGAGGATGAGCGTTGATGAGATGTCGCCGCAAACCTCACGATTGTTGCCTCTTCCTCCCTCCAACAGTAGGCGATGACCACAAACATGTAGACTCGATAGGAACATAATCAGTGTGTGTGTGTGTGTGTGTGTGTGTGTGTGTGTGTGTGTGTGTGTGTGTGTGTGTGTGTGTGTGTGTGTGTGTGTGTGTGTGTGCGCGTGTGTGTGTGTGTGTGTGTGTGTGTGTGTGTGTGTGTGTGTGTGTGTGTGTGTGTGTGTGTGTGTGTGTGTGTGTGTGTATAACGAAGTAGACGCTGGAAGAGAGAAAAGGCAGATAATGAGGTAAAAATGCAGGTTAAAAATAGACCGAAGAGGGCATGGAGGTGGAGGTTATCAAGAGCATTCGGTCCGAGAGGCATTGTTGGGCTGAGAAGGGAGGGTAAGCCAAAATTAGCCCTGTTAACTGATACCCCGATACTCAGGACCCACACCATCAGGGCCCTCACTCCCTCCACTGCCCTCGCTCCGCCTCCTTCACTCCTTCACTCGTAGCCACAACTTTCTTCTCTTCCTCTTATCCCTTCGTTCGCCTCCTCCCACCCTCTCCTCGCTGCCTCTCAAGCCCTTGCTAGTGTAAAGGACTAAGACCACATGCACGAACCTGAATATTAATTTCAACCCTCCGGCCAGCTTGCAGGACCCTCCCGGAACCACTGCCTGTTGACAGACCCTCGTTGTATTTATTTGTTTGCTTGTCCTTGCTCACCACCACAGCCTCCAACTCCACCAACACAGCGCACAACAGTTTTATTTCCCATCCACGGCCTGGGTTTTGTGTTCCTTTATTTTATTTTCATCTTTTTTCTTTTCTTCGTTAACTTGTTTTCTTCGAAGTCACTTCACGCCTCCTTCAGCAGTTCAGGGTCCTCCACGCCGCACTTACTTCCTGCCACCGTGTTACCAGGAAAAATACCTGAGTGCTACGTGAAATAGTGTGAAAAGGTGTATTTTTATCACTTCTCTTAATGATATACTTATGTCTGCTTGTTTATTCACATCAGTAGTGAGTACTCGAGCTGCTGCTGCTGCTGCCTTGGCGACCAGAACGACCATAGACCCCGGTTTTTTGGGTGTAAGTTATATTTTGAGAAGGTTCGTGACTTATTCCTTGTTGATTTTCAGCTTGAGTTTGAGATTTATACTATTTTGACTCGCGACTTGGCAGAAATAACTCAAGTACAACTCTCTCCTCGCCTTTTTTTCACGCACATGCCGACACGCTGGGAGGAAGGGGTCAGCTGGCTAAGTGGATCAGGTACGGCCCCTCCTCCTCTCCTCCCTCTTTACCTCCCTTCCTCTCGTGGGAAGTGATGGAAGTTGTTGTCAGGGCCTTTTATCAGAGTCTGAGAAATCTTTAACTTGAAAAAGGAAAATATTTCCCTTTTGGTGAAAAATATTTTTCAGGAACAAAACCGCATAGGAACCCTTAAAGCAGCAAGACAAGTGCCATGGACAGGTGTAAGATACCTGCACACCTCTTTAGTTTGAATATTTTTACACCATAAATTTTCTGGGCATCAAGATTCATGATGCTTGTTTAGTGAAAAAACACTTCGTAGACAACAGACAAGAAAAATAGCACAGAGTTTTACGAGCAAGATAATGAGCGATGCATACCAGACACTACCAAAATAAATCCCATTTTAAATTAATATGAGTTGCTTGAAACTCACAATAATTCATCGTTTTATATTCTACGACATTTTCATAGCCTCTGATGAAGAAAAACTCCTTTAAAGAATGTCTTTCAGTATCATTGCAAGCCAATAATATGGAACGAAACCAGTCATTGAAATTAACATCACAAAATATAGTGTATGTATTGTTTAAAAGGAATGTTTCTTCGTCCATAAAGTGGCCATGACACTTGTGTTGTTCATGAAACCTTCGGAAACCAGTCCTTGAGACGACCAGCAATGGCCTCTTCCTTGTATGGGGCAGGATCCACCCTTCCCCGCTGGCCTGGCGCCCCGCTGCAAGTGAGCGAGACGGGGAAAGAGACAGGGAGAAGAAAGAAAGGTAAGGTGCCGACAAGAGTACAAGTTGATATGGGGATGGGACAGGCAGGACATATGTAGCAAACGGATATAGGGAACGAAAGGTGCATGAGATCGCCACGCCTCGCCCATGCTGTTGCCAGCCTGCACACCACCCATCACCAGCCCAGAACGAGTGACAAGTGTTTTTTAGCGACACTCTGCCTGCCAATAACCTTCAGGGAGTGAGTGAGGAGGCTCGCCCCCTCGACGCATATCAGCGGCCCGCCTCTGCATCTCCGGCAATGGTCTGGTATATATAACCGACGAGAAGAGAACTAGCTGTGCCACCCCTGCTCCCTGGCCTCCCCGGCGACTCGACCACTTGAAGGCAGACGGTGATTCAGGGGTGGCGCCTCCCGCTGGTTTTGTGGAGGCGCCGCGGTGGGTCAAGGCGCCCTACTACCACTACCAGCAGCAGCAATAAGTGTTATAACAGATAGTTTCGACAGCATTGCACTACGTAATCGTGTACTCAATAAACAGCGAAACAGACACACTTGACCCAGCCACTTCTGATACGCCTGAACACATTATACGAGGCAATTTTGTTATTGTTTCATCTAGTACGTAACTCGTGTCTCTTTCGTAAGTTCGTGATCGTCAGTTGGTGATGGTTAAGATGACTGCGAGTGATGCGTTAAGAGGAAC
>JAXIVD010002330.1:42500-62436 GCA_036785275.1 Cancer borealis | reverse complement strand
GTTCATCCTGCAGTATTCCTTGGCTCTGTACCACGACAAATTCAAGTGTACAGCGAAGTAACAGTAACCATCGAAACCAAAGCCTTTATCGGTACCATTACAACCGAACTTTGGCTCTGTGGATACAATACCACCATTACATTGCAACACATTATACGAACACACTTGGATGCAAACAGGTTCCCCGGAAAATGTGTGTAATGTGCTGAATGGTTGGTGGATAGTTATGTGACGTTTCTCATTTTGTCTTACCTGCATTTTGGTAACATTTTTCAGGTGTGACTGTGTGTAAAGGTGTTATGTGACTGTTATAAGTACAATATTTCAGCGGAACGTTTAGGTAAGGCGTGTAACGAAATGGAACAGCAAGCACGAGTAAATTTGCCTTTCATGGTTATTACATTAGTGAAAAGAAGAGCACTAATGACCATATATATTATTTTCTTTCTTCTCTCTCTCGTATCATTTTATATATAGTAAAATATGAGAAAGAAGCTCAATTACTTACTTTCACAATAGAGGAGTACGGGAGTCACAACCATCATCATCAACACCATTAGCTGCAGCACCAACATGGCCACACACACACACGCACGCACACAGTTCTGAAAAGGAATCAAGTATTACTCCTTACTACCTGCTGCCTCTATACTATACCAACCCTAATACCAGCTAACTAACCATTCTCGCTACACACACACACACACACACACACATACACACACACACACACACACACACACAGTTCTGGAAAGGAATTATGTATTACTCCCTACGACCTACTGCCACTATACTAACTTAACCTAACCTAATCTAACCCAATACAAACTAACCTTCCTTGCTACCTGAAGAATACTATGAGGATCAACGCACCTCCAGGAATATAACTACTCCTGCCGTACCTTCCTTACACACCTACTGAAGGAGTGAAGCAAATCCCTCGTCCTCACTCCTTATAATGCTCCTTACACTCCTTCATCCCTGCCCCTTCCTCCTCCTCCTCCTCCCCAGGTAAGACTCATGCACAAGGAAGGACAACACTAAACTTTTACATGAGAGAGAGAGATAGAGAGAGAGAGAGAGAGAGAGAGAGAGAGAGAGAGAGAGAGAGAGAGAGAGAGAGAGAGAGAGAGAGAGAGAGAGAGAGAGAGAGAGAGAGAGAGAGTGAACAGCACCCCGTCAAATATTCATACACACGTCAACGTTTGGTCTTTGGCAGCAAAATTCTCCTCTACCGCTTGCCTGCCACGTTTTCAAGGTGAAATGTCTCAATACATCAATATCTCTTCTGATTGACAACCTGACCTAACCTAACCTAACTTGACACACCTGGGATGGCATCTATACATGAGCCTCGTTTAAGTTAGGTCAGGTCCTCAAGTAGAAAGAAACACACTTCCCCACCACCACCACAAGGCTCTTGCAGCTTCCGTGTTTACAGCGCCAGGCACCAGAGGCAAAGTATTCACCAACGGACGTGACAAAACTTTCCAGTGTTACAAAACAATGTGTGTGTGTGTGTGTGTGTGTGTGTGTGTGTGTGTGTGTGTGTGTGTGTGTGTGTGTGTGTGTGTGTGTGTATGTGTGTGCGTGTGTTGTTTAGTTTCCATTTTTCTGCTTTCTGATTCTGTTACTTGAATTGGATTTTATAATTTTTATGCGAAATGAATGAATGATTGAATGAATAATATTAATGGTAAATGCCTTTTTTTTTTTTTTTTTTTTACTGTTTACTTGTGTTTGTGTTGATTTATCTTAGAGTCTGTCTGGCTTGAATTTCTATGTAATTTCTATGTAATTTTCTTTGTACTTTGAGTTGAATGTGTCACGAAAGCACTGCATAGGAATATAACCCCAACATGACAAACTAACACAAGGAACACACACCCAAACACTTGACTCAACACACACACACACACACTTTGTATTTAAACACGGCACGATGCAGGATATGAATGCAAACAGAAGGGACAAACACGACAAAATATCACAGGGGAAAGCCAAACCGTATGCCTCTCACACACACACACACACACACACACACACACACTCGGCTGCAGGAACAGAACACAAGGTAGGTAGCGCTGGTGTGTTGTATATTGTTAAGGTTTGTATTCAATAACTGTTCCATGTTGCTAGATACAAAGTTTTCCTTTAGCATACAATCGTTTCCTTATTCTCTTACTTGTTTTTTATTTTTTACGAATTCAAAAATCTATTTTCTATTTTTTTATTACGAATCAAAAAATCTAAGTATTTTCTTAACTTTTTTATTACGAATCAAAAAAATCCAACAGTATTTTATAACTTTTTTATTATGAATCAAAAAATCGAACAATATATATATTTTATTTTATGAATACAAAAATCGAACAATATTTTCATAGCTTTTATATCACGAATCAAAAAAATACATAAAGTTCCCTCAACACATTCGCATAAAAGTCTGATAAATAATTGAACCCTTTACTGTGTGGTATTTTTAGTTATAGAAGAACAGCTTCGATCCTGTTAATTAAGTAGATAGTGTGATCCATGATGCATTAGTGAGAGGATTGTTGTCTTACTAATAATGTAACATCTGCCTCATAATAACATAACATAATAAGGAGGCTGCAAGAGGCTATATATAGTTAACCTACTGAAGGCAGCTCCTGTGCACCTACCACTTGAAAAACGGAGGAGGAGGAGGAGGAGGAGGAGGAGATATAAGACTAATATTAATTAAACCTTTAGCGGGCAAGTGGCCCATCTGGGATACTTAATACGTCATATTTGTGTTACAAAGGTGCAACTATGCGATGACGTAGATGGCGTGTGTTGGTTTCAGTTAACTGTCATCTGACACATGGAAAAGAGTTTAGTGTTGCAATCTTCATACTCGTACGAATACCTTTGCAGCAAATCATCAGATGTACTGTTCACCCTGACCCCACAAGTCCCGTTCATAGGTGCTTTATCATGATGAACACAAGACACCTGGCGGCCTGTCACCCAGAGTGTTTTGTTTTCCTGGGTAGTGTAAAGGCCAAACCACAGACGGATCCTCTGAGCTGAGGGATAAAATGGCATTGCTTACACACACACACACGCACACACACACACACACACGCACACACACACACACACACACACACACACACACACACACACACACACACACACACACACACGAAGAAAAAACTATACATTACTTTTAACACAATAAAACTATAAGTGAGTATATTACCACTACCATATACTACTTCTACTACTATTACCATTACTTACGGAATTTTTTGATGGACAGTTCATATTCAATCCCTAATGGGCTGAGTGGGACAGCTAGGTCAGCTAAGGGACCTCCTATCCTCTTGCACACCTGTCTCGATTTTTCCCAATTCAACCTCCAAGACAATTGTGGCACGTAACAACAACCATCGTATATGAACCCCCTTCCTTGACGACACGCCACTGTAAAATGTGAAAAAAAAGTATATTAGTAAGTGTGTGTGTGTGTGTGTGTGTGTGAAAACGTGATATATATATAATCCAATTGACAAGATGGAAATAGAATTGTATGTTATTCTCGTAATTTATGTTACACCAATAAAAATAATAATAAACAATAAAATAAATAATACAAATAATAATAAATAATAAATCTACATTATTTTCATCTTTCTATTATTTAATCATACTGAAGAAAAAAAACAATAAAATAAATAAAAAAACCTATACATATTTTTTTCATTATTATTTTATTTAACGCACCACAGCCTATCAAAATGTTTTACTTAAGTCCAAAATAATAACACCATTCTTACACCACCTATACATTGGGTGTAGTTGTATTGGCCAAGGAGAGGAGGAGCGAGAAAAGGAACCACTATCATCATCAGCAGCAACAGTAAGGTCATAGTGGTGTCTGGTACTATACGTGTATGTTATAAAGAATGAATGTTAAGAGTTCAAATGTGGTGTGTGCAATAAGTTTGGTTTCAGTGGAGTAGTAAGATGGCGTGGAGGCAGCGTCACCATCTATAGTAACCACCATGCACACCTACTGAAGGAGTGAAGCTAAACACAGCCTCCTCACTCCTTATAGTCCTTCATCCCTACCCCTCCCTTCCTCCTCCTCCTCCTCGTGCAGAAGGAAGAATAACATTAAACGTTTACAAGCGAGAGAAAAAAAAGAGAACGTGTGTATGTCTAGGAAAAAAAATAAAAAAGTATGGCGAGAGGTGTATGCATAACAACACACACACATACACACACACACACACACACACACACACACACACACACACACACACACACACACACACACACACACACACACAAGCGTTAACTTTCATCCTTATCCTACGACATAAAACCATCAAAGAAGCCATACACACACACACACACACACACACACACACACAGGTCAACTGAAGCCACACTGGTTGAGGTCAATTATCTTATAAAAGTGTCTCATCTCTAACAGACTTGTGACGTAATATGATAGGAGGAGGAGGAGGAGGAGGAGGAGGAGGAGGAGGAGGAGGAGGAGGAGGAGGAGAAGCAGGAGTTTTGATAGTAGAGATGAATGGCTATTCAGTGTGAATATAGTTACGATTCTCTCTCTCTCTCTCTCTCTCTCTCTCTCTCTCATACACACACACACGCACGTTTATACATTCCTTCATGACAAACATTCAACTGTGTGCATGTGTGTGTGTGTGTTGGAGTGCCCTCTTAACTGTTACTATTAATTTCCCTCCAGCCCTCCTTACTTCCCTCACAGTGCATCTCTCTCTCTCTCTCTCTCTTTCTCTTTCTCTTTCTCTTTCTCTCTCTCTCTCTCTCTCTCTCTCTCTTTAGGTCATGAGGTGAGGTTAGATCAAGAGGCTGCCCTCACCCCTCTCTCTCTCTCTCTCTCTCTCTCTCTCTCTCTCTCTCTCTCTCTCTCTCTCTCATCTCTCCATACCTCCTTTCATCTACCATCTCACCTTTCTCTTTAGCACTTTTTTCCTATACCTTCTCTCTCTCTCTCTCTCTCTCTCTCTCTCTCTCTCTCTCTTTTCATCACCTCCTCCCATCTCTTTCCTTCCCTCTTATAGCTTCCTCTAACCCTTCCTTCCTCCTCCTTCTCTCCTTCCCTTCCTCTCTCTCACAGACATCCATTCACATTTTTTCCTCATTCCTCCACTTCCCTATTTATTTTCTTCTGTTCATGTCTCCATCTCAGCATTTCTTCCTTCTCTCCTTTCTACCCTTTTCTTTTAATCTTTTCTCTCTCCCTTTCTCTCCCCTCTCCTTATCTTCCCTACTCCCTCCTTCTTCTATCCCCTTTCCTTACCTTCCCTTCACTCCCCACCTTCCCTCTTCCCTCCCCTCTTCTCTCCCCCCCTCCCTCCCTCTACGAAGCCACACAACACAACACAGCTTAATGGAAGATACAGGTGTAAGTGAGACCTTTTTTTTTTTTTACTTAGTTAGACAAAGTGATGAAAAAAAATTATAAGTCAGTAAAAGAAGCTAAAGTTAGAAAAAAATAAATGAATAAAAGTAATGTCTTCTTTTTTTTTTTTTAATATACGTAAGAAAATGAATGATTTGTAAAAGCCACTTAACGTTGTATTTATTTATATCTAAATTTATTTGTATCTGATTCAATGCAAACCTGATCAATGCATTAACTTTTCTGTATACAATAAAACATTCATCAATCTCACTTTTACACTAATAGCCGCGGTGCACATCTCCGTTTCTTATACATTTAGTTACAAGTCGCGTTGGTTATGTTAAGGTGATGAACAAGTGGTCACAGTCTCTCTCTCTCTCTCTGGACTATGTATAACCTTTTTTCATGAGTGAGGTTGAGTGAGGGTTGGCTTGGCTTACACATCATTACAAACAGGATGGAGTGAGGGACACCTGAGCCGGGTGGGCGGTGTGGGCGGGGTGTTACCTGGCCAACACGCCCTACAATAACAAGGCTAACGACTGCCTACCTCATTATAGTAATTAACAGTAAAGGTAAACCTACAACGATGTGTGGTAATGTTAGTACAATAATTGATGCTATTTTTACTACTACTACTACCACTACTACTATTACTTTTACTACTACTACTACTATTTACAGATCACTAGTCATCTTATACGAAGAAAATAACTTTAAAAAAAGACTGAATTTTGTGGTCGCCTTATACAAATAAAAACAATATTACTTATGATCAACAAAAAAAAAAAAAAAAAAAAAAAAAAAAAAAAAATATATATATATATATATATATATATATATATATATATATATATATATATATATATATATATATATATATATATATATATATATATATATATATATATATATATATATATATAATTAAATCAAACGGCAAATGTTTATTTCATTCAAATCATGACCAAGTGTGATGCACAAACATACATCAACACTTACTTAAGAACTACACACTTGAACCACTAAAAAGATGAAGGAATACAAGAATATATTTACACAGCTGTGACCACTTCCCATTCACCTATCACTGGAGGAGGAGGAGGAGGAGGAGGAGGAGGAGAAGGAGGAGGAGGAGGAGGAGGGACGATATAGATGAAAGAAGGAGTGTCTGATACGGATCTGAAGAGTCAATGTTTTGTTGATTAAAATGCTTGAAGGAATGAGAAGTTTGGTTGAGATAAGGTGCTTGGTAGTAGTAGTAGTAGTAGTAGTAGTAGTAGTATAGTAGTAATAGTAGTAGTAGTAGCAAGCAAAAAGAGATAATAATAATAACAATAATAACACAACTACAATTCAATAATTAACAACCCACTATTAAAGAAACCTGTTACGATATTGACTGAAACATTATAGGCAGTTCAACCCCCCCGCCCATCTCTCTCTCTCTTTCTCTCTCTCTTTAATACGAAGGGAGGTGAATTAGGGGGAGGTAAGGGATCAAATGTAAGGTGATGGTGTGTGAAGCCATAAGTGTACACATCGGATTCACACACACACACACACACACACACACACACACACACACGCGCGCGCGCACGCACGCACACGCACACGCACACGCACACACACACACACACAAATAATAATAATAATAATAAATCAAGGTTAGGTTAGGTTTAGCTTTCGTTAATATCTCGACACAACTCCTGAAAATTGGTATCAAGAGCATACTGATCACGAATCTGAGCTCATTTACCTAATTACTATATTATCAAACTCTATTTCACTCTTGCTTACCTAATAACAATAATGGAATATCAATTATCTAACTTTACTAATTGATGTTGGTCTCATATGAAGAAAATACATAATGACCTACACTAAATCTACACAATATAACGAATTAGTGTCATTTAGTTTCCCTTGTGTAGGTATGTAAGGTGTTGGGAATCTAGTGCCACCTTACCAATACTTATAATAGTACAGTTACTCTTACACTTAACTCACACCAATGCATTACAGAAAACGTTAATACTGTAAGAGGATACATAGTTATTTCACGATTATAAGTCAAATACGAACGGTAATGACAGTTGTAGCGTAATATACTAGTGATCGCACCAAGGCTCGTATTTGTTGACGATCGTATTACTTGTAACTCCCATACCTTTACATTGACCAGCTAAAGTATAATTATTGACCAGCCAAAATAAAAAAAAAAATAATGGACAAGTATGATAGATCCGTCCGGTGACTAGTTTGGGAAATCATATAACGAGAAACCACACCAGTAAGAGTTGATAAGATAAAAAGATCAATCGGTTTTGTATAGAACCTATTAAAAACGATAGTTAATATAAGTTCTTAAGATAAACATCAGAACAACTAGAGGTTATACACGTCTTATTAGAGTAAGGAAAGGAAAAAGAATGATATAAATAGACAGTGAAGTAGAGGTGATAATGTAGCGATATATGGGGGAGAATAAAGGTGGTAGGGAGGGGTAAGCTGAAGATCGCTGGAGTCTTAAAAAAAAAAAAAAAATAAATAAATAAATAAAATCGTTCACATTTGGTTACATTTTGCTTTTGAGTAATGTAGATTGACTTCAGTAGGACAGCGTAAAGAGTGTTTGTGTTAGTCATATAAACCTGTATATAAATAGAAATCACGTAAGGCGTCACTCTTAGCAATCTAAAAACCTACACCAAATAACGGACAAGAGGCAAGCCCATCTTTGCCTCTATAAAACCTACTGGCGCCAACGGTTTGAAATATAGAAAAAAGAAAAGAAAAAAAAGTTCATTAACATTTGCAAGTATAACTATAACATATAAATGGTGTTCACATAATTAGGATCGCTAGTCTAGCTTGGGAAACACTGATTACTACGATGCATTCTCACCACATGGGCAATAGTCTAACCAGTGCCCTCTTAATAAAAAAAAAAAAAAAAAAAAATTAAATAAAGCATATAAAAAAAAAAAAAATAAATAAATAAATAAATAAATAAATAAAAAAACTCACTAAACTAAGATGTATTCTCACCACATAAGTAACAGTCTGACCAGTACTCTCTTAATGAAAAAAATAAAGCAAATAAAAAATCAAAAAAAAAAAAAAAAAAAACTCACTGAACTAAGATGCATTCTCAGCACATACATAACTGTCCCCATCCCAAGGTGATAGTGGAGAGCCAGCGGTCACCTTTAACAACATTGTGAAGTAGCAGATGCATGTTCTAAGTAAACAAGAACCCTTCAGGTTCAACCACACCCTCTTTACAACGTCTGCCCAGTAAGATTCTAATAAAAAAATAAAAATATAAACAGATAAACATAATAACAGATAGGGATAGAGTTACATACATACATCAAATATTCAAATAGAGAAAAAAAACTATAGAATGTATGGTGTGAATTATATAATTTTGGAACCTTGCCTTTCATTCTATCTTATCACCTTATCCCTTCCTATCAGCATTCTCCTATCACCTTCTTACTCCTACCTATCATCCCTTCCTCCTCGTGTTGAAATAAAAACTTACTCACTTATTCTATCCTCTGTCTCCCCAAAAAATAATAAAATAACAAAATAACATTATCAGTAGAAAATAAGTCTAGGTGTGTGTGTGTGTGTGTGTGTGTGTGTGTGTGAGAGAGAGAGAGAGAGAGAGAGAGAGAGAGAGAGAGAGAGAGAGAGAGAGAGAGAGAGAGAGAGAGAGAGAGAGAGAGAGAGAGAGAGAGAGAGAGAGAGAGAGAGAGAGAGAGAATAAGTGGATATAAAAAATTCTTGCCTGTCTTTGTACTCAGCATTACAATATATTATCAGTTAGTAGGATTGAGAATCATCATGACACACACACACACACACACACACATACTCACGCCACCACCATTATCACCATCACTTAAGATTCACATAAAAAAGAGAAACAAATGGAAGAGGAAAAATTAGATAAAGGAGAAAAAGGAAAAAAAATAGGAATGATTATTTGTTGGGAAAGTTGTACTCTCCGTTCCTTCCTTTTTTTCGTTTTTTTTTTTTTTTTTACATCATCTTCGTTCCCAGTTTTATTATTATTATTTTTTTTTTTACATCTTCGTTCCAATTTTTTTTTTTTTTTTTTACATCTTCGTTCCGTTTTTTTTTTCGTTTATTTTACATCATACACTAGAGGCGCCGATAAGCTTGAAGCAGGCTGATGACGCCCCCTCCCCCCAACGCAAAGAGAGAGAGAGAGAGAGAGAGAGAGAGAGAGAGAGAGAGAGAGAGAGAGAGAGAGAGAGAGAGAGAGAGAGAGAGAGAGAGAGAGAGAGAGAGAGAGAGAGAGATAATCTAAACAGCACAGTGCCTCATAGAGTATGTAAGGCCACGTTGCCTCACTTAGTTGGTCACTCCTACTGAGGCTATCATCGAAATTACAGCTACGACAGTCATGGCTCCTTCATATAAAGAGGTGAGGGTCGTGTGTGTGTGTGTGTGTGTGTGTGTGTAGCAGTGTGGTGGTGGTTTTAATGAGGATAATGCTACGTGGTAATGGTAGTTAGTGGTGATGGTAGTTAGTGATGATGGGGTTATGGTGACGATGTTGAATGGTGTTTCATAATGGTAATGATGATTTATGGAGTTAATGATGATGATGATTCTTCTATCAATAACCATGAAAAAATAAAACCAAGAATACTATGTATATAAACCACACCAATCACACTTAGATAATCCGCCTTTCAACCAGTATCTGACAAACATTAGAGTCTTTTCAACATATACTAATAATAATAATAGTGCAAAAGTAAATACAAGTTAAGTGAATCTTCCTTACAAATGGCACTACACGTTCTATTTTGACACTAGTAACTATAAGTGACAAAAGTTTGGGTACACAGCGTTACCAACTTCGACTTGCACCTTACACTCGCCCTTGTTGGTATCCATGACTCTCACATAACAACAATATCTATCAAATTTGCACCTCCTCTCATAATGACTTTTATGCACCACCAATGACCACAACCACAACCACAACCTTCTCCCATTAGGTGGTTGAGGGCGCCAGAAAGGCCTTTAATGAGGGTAAGACGCGGCCCCTTGCCTTCCGCCGTCAGCAACTTCAGCAGTACAAGAAGATGCTGGAGGACCACAGAGATGACTTCATAAAGGCCCTGGCTGCTGATCTCAACAAGGTAGGGAAGAGGGAAAGGATGGGGAACACGAGCAATGGAGGGAATAATTAAGGAGGGAAGGCGGAGGAGATAGGAGAGGTAATGAGGGAGAGGGTGTCATGATTTGAATAAGCTAAGGTAGAGGAGGCATGGTAGATGGAGGGTTTCCTGAAAGTTCAAACTGATATAAAGAGTACAAAGGAAAGAAGAACAGACAGCAAGTCCTACTAGACCTAACAAGGCTGTACATTCGGCTACAGTACTACTATAACCTATATGACAGACAAAATAATAATGAAGAAATAGGGAAAGGCATTTATCACACCGCTATCCCTATTACCTATTTATAATACCCTTTGACCTACCCTTCCACCCCTCCACCCTCAGCCCCATCTCGAGGCAGTGATGTTCGAGATTGACTTTGCCCTCAAGGACGCCACGTACCTCTTGGCTAACCTAGACAGGTGGACTAAGACTGAAGAGGTCCCATCAGTGGTGCCAGGAGACAAGTCCTTCATAGTGAAGGAGCCCTATGGCGTGGTGCTGGTAATGGGAGCCTGGAACTACCCTGTGCAGCTGTCCCTCATTCCTACAGCTGGTACGTGAGGGCAAACAGGAAGGGATACGGAGGGAGAGGAAGGAATGAAGGAAGGTGTAAGGAAGGAAGAGTGCAAAGAGAGAGTATGGGTGGATGTTGTCACTGAGAGAAAGAGAGAGCCAGAGAGAGATGACTGATTATATAAACTATCAAAATGCAAACCAACACACCCATCCTTACACCCCTCCCCCCCCGCCCACAGGTGCCATCGCCGCAGGTAACGCTGTGGTCCTTAAACCATCTGAAGTGTCCCCAGCCAGCGCCGCCGCCATAGCCAAGTACCTGCCACAGTATCTTGATAAGGTCATTATTACTATCTTCACTTCCATTACTTTCCATATCTCTTCCACCCCCAACCCCCACACACTACTCTCCCCTCCCAAACATCCCTTCCATTACCCTTGCCACCTGTACTAGTTTAAATTAGGATATACACACCCTCTAAACCCCATACACTACTCTTCCCTCCCAAACATCCCTTCCATTACCTTCCCTTACCCTTGCCACCTGTACTAGTTTAAATTGGGGATACACACACCTTTTAACCACTTCCTTATTCCCTCCCTCCCTCTCTCCACCTCCAGGAGTGCTTCCCCGTGGTGCTAGGTGGCGTGCCAGAGACAACACAACTCTTAAAAGAAAGGTTTGATTACGTTTTCTACACCGGATCAACCCCAGTGGGAAGGATTGTGAGGGAGGCTGCTAATAAGTACCTCACTCCTACTACTTTGGAGCTGGGAGGCAAGAGGTGAGTAAGGGAGGGAAGGAGGGATGGAGGGAGGGAGGGAGGGAGGGAGGGAGGGAGGGAGGGAGGGAGGGAGGGAGGGAGGGAGGGAGGAAGGGAGGGAGGGAAGGTATAGAGGAGGCTGTTTATGTTGTCTTGGATAATGGCGGAGTGAAGATTGATGGGATTTAATGATTCAATACTTGGTTATCTTTAATTCTCTCTCTCTCTCTCCAGTCCCTGTTATGTGGACGCGACGGCAGACCTTGACGTGGCTGTTCGACGCATCCTGTGGGGGAAGATGTTCAACTTAGGTCAAACGTGCATCGCCCCAGACTACATACTATGTCCTAGCGAGGTGCAGGACGCCTTCATAGCTAAGGCCAAGGAGGTACTGAAGGAGTGGTATGGCGATGATGTGAAGAAGTCCTCCAGTTTGGGTAGGATTGTGGCCGAAAGACATGTCGAGTGAGTATTCTGATAATCAAACTTACTCCTTCGCTTAGATCATGTCATTATTTTGTAGGTTATATAGGTTTTATTACTAAATTATATACATCTTTATGACTGTCAAATTGTTTCCTTCATTAAGATCCTACGCTTATATCTTCATTTTTCGGTTATAACTGATTAAAAACAAAATTGTCCATCCCAGGATCCCACCGCTACCACCATATATTTTACAACCAATTATACAACCCATCACGTCTTCTCTAACAATCTCTCCTCTTCCAGTCGTCTCGTTAACTACCTCAAGGATGGGAAGGTAGTGATCGGTGGGCGGTACGACAAGGCAACCAAGTGGGTGGAGCCAACGGTGCTGATTAATGTGAAGGAGGACAGTGGAGTCATGCAGGAAGAGGTGTTTGGTCCTATCCTGCCTATCCTGAACGTGAAGAGTTGTGAGGAGGCGATTCAGTTCATTAATAAGAGGTTAGTTGTTTTATTTTATATTCTTTTTGATGAGAGTACATTAAAAAAAAAAAAAGGATAAATACGTGTGTTTAAGGAGTAGGGAAATATTATATTGTTACGTTACTGGCAAATATGATCAGTAGTAATAATGATGTAAGAAATAACAATCAAACCACAACCACATACGAGTATATTGCCACTACCATAATTCACGTCTAGATACAGTAAATTTAACCTTATCTGATTCACCTTATCAGTTCAAGGTCAATAAAACTACACACACACACACACACACACACAGTAAGTTCTTCTTAGCCCTGTGTTCTTTAATCTACCTTCTTTGCCTTTCTTTATCTCATTAATCTCCTTCCATAATATTCAAGCTACACATCGATACCTTTAATATAACCTTAGTCCTATTACACCTTTCCTTAGCACCTTATTTCATGCTTTTACCATACCAATATCTTTCTCCTTTCTCCTATCACTCTTGTTTTCCACACCTTGCATCTAGCCTTCCTATCCCCCATTAACACCTTGCATCTAGCCTTCCTAGCCCCCATTAACACCTTGCATCTAGCCTTCCTAGCCCCCATTAACACCTTGCATCTAGCCTTCCTTTCCACTCTTAACCCTTAACACACTCGTTTCTTACAGAGAGAAGCCACTCGCCCTGTACGTCTTCAGTAAGAACAAAACTGATGTGAATAAGTTCCTGGAGCGGATTTCAAGCGGTGGTGTGACTGTCAATGATACTCTCCACCATGCTGCGAGTGAGTGTTTCAGAGAGAGAGAGAGAGAGAGAGAGAGAGAGAGAGAGAGAGAGAGAGAGAGAGAGAGAGAGAGAGAGAGAGAGAGAGAGAGAGAGAGAGAAAAAAAAAAAATGTGCACCTGTGTGTGTGTTCCCATACTGATACTGATGATAATAATAATAACAGCAAGTAGCTAATAAAGCTGTACCTAACCACTTATATTCTCTCTCTCTCTCTCTCTCTCTCTCTCTCTCTCTCTCTCTCTCTCTCTCTCTCTCGCAGACCACAACCTCCCCTTCGGCGGCGTTGGTAACAGTGGCATGGGAGCCTACCACGGGGACTTCACCTTCAACACCTTCACCCACCTCAAGCCTGTGCTAATGAGAGAGTACGACCCAACCCAGGAGATGATGCTCAGGTAAGGGATACACTAACCAAGCAGGGAAAAGAGGGAATCAATTACGGGTAGAATGGATAATTAAGAAAGGAAGGAAGAGGATGATAGATAAGGCGAAAAGAAAGAAGGGAGGGATGGAGGCAAAATGAATTAAAAAAGGAAGGAAAGTGAAGAAACGGATCAGATAGAAGAAAGGGAGATAAAGAACGAAAGAAAAAGAAGGAACTACGGGAAGGGAACAAATATTTTTTGAACTAACTTTGCTTTTCCCTCCCTGTGCAGTGTCCGCTACCCACCGTACACCGCAGAGAAACTTAAGATGCTCACTGCCTAAACAACAACGACCACCACCACGGAACCCAAGAGAGAGAGAAATAAAAAAATAGCGCATCAAGCATCAAAATCATCAATAAATGTAGCAATAGACACATGAAGGAGGCTAGAGCATCAAGCAACATCACTAAAGGATGGAGTCTGAACCTAATATAGAGGATGCAAGCCTTCAGAGTAAAGTTACCATCTCATACTTAGGATCGTGGTACCAGACACGGACTAGTTTATATCATTTATAATTGAAAAAAGCAATGTATTTATTCCCTCAGTGCAGAAAACATTATAGTCTGGGATCTCATCGTTCTTTCGGTAATTTTAATATATTTCTCGCGATCCTTCATGCACTGAATTCATCTTTCGACAGATTTCGTAGATTAGTGCTGATTAATAGTTTTTTTGGTCACCTGGCGCTGCATGAAAGGTGGTTTTAGTACAAATATGACAAAATAAAGGGAACTCAAAACTATACACGATTGCCACCACCAAAACCACAAAAAAAAAAAAAAGTAAAAAAAGTAAAAAAAAAAAAAAAAAATGCGAACATCACTAAGTCAGAAAATAAAAGTAAAATAAAAACACCATCATAACAGTAATAAAAAGACATCTCTAAGACGCAAAACAAAAAAGATCTTACAGCAAACCCACCATTTAGAAAAATAATAAATAAATAAACAAATAAAAAACAATATGGTTAAAACGCAAACATCATTAAGAATCAATATGAGTGGACGGAACTCTAATCTTAAAAACATGATTACAGCCACACACACAAGTTTATATAAGATGCCCACAACTAATGGGGGGACAATATTAGCTCTCCACACAATCCCAAATTACGATGTGGCGTGAGATGCAGCATGTATCAACAACTATGTATGCAATTATAAAACTAATTAACCACTTTCACTAAGTATACTTTGGGGAGGCGGTGGCCTAGTGGTTAGCAGCCACTTTTCTTTGCAAAACCGCTGAATCGCTGAACATCCGCCACATGCTGCTATCAACAACTATCCTCAACTGGGACTGCAATGTGAAGATGCATTGAGGACCTTCCACCGGCACTTAAAAAGAAAAATCTATCCTGTGCTATCAACGGATGAAGGCTAACCATCCAAATCTACCAGTGCTATAGGATCAAGACCTACTAATATTCACAAGTTATCTATGTTTCAATATCTGATTACATACTTGATAAGGTTTAATTGGGCAAGTCATGTTTCCTCAATTGATTTTCCCGATAGTTTGTATAATTTTGATTGTCATGTTTACTTGTCAAGTTTGGTAAATCAAGGAATATATGGATGGTTGTTACACTTTCTCTCCTCAATATCCCTACGATATAGAGTAACACACCGGCAGACTCAAGGAAACATTGTATTCGTACGTGTTACAATAAAAATAATAACAATAACAATAATAACAACAATAATAATAATAATAATAATAATAATAATAATAACTAACAATAATTATTAAAATTACAATATTAGTGACATGGCAAATATTGACCTTAAAAATGTACGAATAAAAAAGGGGAAAGAATAAGAGAAAGAAAAAACGTCAGGCATAATCACATTAAAAAGGAAGACGCCACAAAATGCCTAACTTCTGATCTTTCCTTAATTTCAGATTGGTACAGAGAAAACTTGCAACACTAATAATTTAGCACAACTTTTTTATTATTACTCTTTCTTCTTTAGGAAACCAGCGATCACAAGTGGGCTTTTTTAAATTTTATTTAAAAGCACAACTAAAACAGAGAGAGAGAGAGAGAGAGAGAGAGAGAGAGAGAGAGAGAGAGAGAGAGAGAGAGAGAGAGAGAGAGAGAGAGAGAGAGAGAGAGAGAGAGAGAGAGAAAAGAAAAAAATACATAATTCACGTTTTCTATTACACTATTATCCTCTCCTCTATCGCAATGTCCTTCCCTTCTGTCCTACATTCTTAGGGTATGAAAGAAGCAATTTTGTAAGGCATTGTTGGTGTGCAGGTAAGGCAGATGTGTGTATCATTACAAGAGGGAGGAACGGCTCACCATAATGCTACACTCACCCTCCCTTCATATGCACCTGTATAACACCTGTGAGAGAGAGAGAGAGAGAGAGAGAGAGAGAGAGAGAGAGAGAGAGAGAGAGAGAGAGAGAGAGAGAGAGAGAGAGAGAGAGAGAGAGAGAGAGAGAGATAGAATACATATATGCATTTCAGTGTGGAATAATTATCGTCATAGGTATGCTAAGGAAATACTAGCTGAAAAATGATGGTCTTGGTGTGAGTGGCTAACTTTCTCAAAGGTAATGGTTGTGTTATGTTACTAAGACCTCACACCGAAGGGCTCAACGACGAGGAAGGGACAGGACAATGACTAGTAAGGTTCGTCATGGAAGATAACAGAATTATTTCATGTCAAGGCCGTAAAATAACTCCCCTTCCTTGCAAACATAACCTCCATTCATTCTTTTCTATACCTCCTTTTGTCTCCCTCCTTTGTAATAAAATGCAGGTGTCCACACAAACACACCTGCATAAAGGAAGGATGGACGAAAGGAAGCATAGATGAAAGGTGACGAAAGGGACGAAGGGAGGGAGTAGAGGATGGGAGAAATGAAAGGAGAATGACCGTGTGGGGGAGCTGAGAAAGTGGGGGAAATGCAAGCAATTTCCTCTATATAAACTGCCAAACTGAGGGCAGTGTCAGAGCACTCTCAAGTCACGTCTCATCATGAGCTTGTCGCTTGAGTTCCTGCCTAAGATGGCGAAGGTGGTGATGGTGGTGGTGGTATTGGTGGTGGTCGCAGCCTCACCACAACACCACACAAACGCTGTCCCGAACCAGAAACAAACGACCCTGGTAAGTCAGCCACCTTTCTCACACACTACTAGTACCATTCTTCTCACGATGGATCAACACACTCACTCTTTTGTCATTCTAATATACTTGAAAGGTGGACGTAGGTTAGGTTAGGGTGACGTTGTTCATTAGTTTGATAACGGTTGGAGGTATAATATTATAGTCCATTATAGCAAAAAATAGTTGAGATCATCTAGAGAAGCATTAACTACTCCATAAATGTCATAATGTCAACACGAATTCAGAATGGGAAGGTCGCACCATTATTATTTTGCCATCCCTAGTTATCTACACTGTGCTCACACCTACACTATACACACCAAACATAACCATCAACACAAACAGTCACACACACACACACACACACACACACCAAACATAACCATCAACACAAACAGTCACACTTTCACGCACTAACATAAGTAGATTGTAGTTAATATCTCTTTTTCATACTTTCCCCATAAGTTCCATGTAATACTACATGGTAACACTTATTTTCCTGCCAGCTTCGGCTGGAGGGATGGCTGGGAGGGGAAGAGCCTTCCACTGTACTATCCTTTCTTTAATTCTAGTTAGTGCAGATTAGCTATATCAAATAGCCTTCGCAGGGACCCTAGGGTCTGTTGCTGTTTGTATTCTCTTGTATCTCCCTTCCCGCCCTCCATTCTTGTTATCATTTACCATCTATCTGTATTCTTCCTCCTTCTCCCCACCACTTCATCAATTAATCCTTACTTTCTGTAAAATACTGATATCAACTAATAACAATGAAAACTATCACCATTCATACGAACCTTTGATCTGTGTGTATGTGTGTGTTTGCCTTGTTCATGTGTTCCCTCTTCCCCTCTTCTCTGCAGACTAGCTGTACAGATGGGAAAGCCGAAGGAGTGTGTATTAGCAAGGATCGCTGTCAACTCACTATCTCTTCACCTTCCTGCCTCAACAACCTGGTTTGCTGCAGTAAGAGTAAGTATCCATTTCCTTGTCCTCTATACCACCTTCTATTACAATTATTCCTCCTCTTTCTTCTCCTTTCTATATCAACATTCTCCTCCTCCTCCTCCTCATAACTCGAACAAAAATATATAATTACCATATTAATAATAATGATAATAATAATAAGAATGATAATGATAATAATAAAAAAGAAAAGACAACGTTGAAAGATACATGTACCTATAGTTCTCTCTCTCTCTCTCTCTCTCTCTCTCTCTCTCTCTCTCTCTCTCTCTCTCTCTCTCTCTCTCTCTCTCTCTCTCACTCAATTGATCTAATTATCCATTTATTTATCTCGTCCGCACAGAGTTGCTTGATGCAAGCCAAAAGGGAACCGACAAGAATAATAATGGTAAAGGAATTACAAACAAAAATATAAAGAGAACCGGAAAGAAAAAGAATCGTAAAGGAATTACAAACAAAAATACAGAGAGAACCAACAAGAATAATAAGGTTAAAGGAATTAATAGCAAAAATAAAAAGAGAACCGGCATGAATAATAATCGTAAAGGAATTAATAGCAAAAACATGAAGAAAACCGACAAGAATAATAATGTTAAAGGAATTAATAGCAAAAACATGAAGAAGAATAATCGAAAAGGAATTAATAGCAAAAACATGAATAATAAAAATCGTAAAGGAATTAATAGCAAAAACATGAAAAAGAAGAATCGTAAAGGAATTAATAGCAAAAACATGAAGAAGAATCGTAAAGGAATTAATAGGAAAAACATGAAGAAAGCCGGCAAGATTAATTATAAAATTATTAATAGGAAAAACATGAAGAAAGGCGGCAAGAATAATAATGGTAAACTAATTAATAGCAAAAACATGAAGAATCTTAAAATGAATAGGAAAAACATGAAGAAAGGCGGCAAGAATAATATTGATAAACTAATTAATAGCAAAAACATGAAGAAGAATCGTAAAATGAATAGGAAAAACATGAAGAAAGGCGGCAAGAATAATACTGATAAACTAATTAATAGCAAAAACATGAAGAAGAATCGTAAAGAAGTTAATAGAAAAAACATGCAGAAGAATCGTAAAAGAATTAATAGGAAAAATACAAAGAGAACCGCCAAGAATAATAATGGTATAAGAATGATGAAAAAAATTACAAAGAAACAGGTGAATGAAGAGAAGATAAACAAACAAAGGCAGACAGCAGCAATGAAGAAAAGTGTGAATACAGATGAATACAGAGCACAAGAACGTAAGTACAAGTAGTAGTAGTAGTAGTTATAATAATATCCCTATGAAAAGAATACCTAAAATAATAATAAAACTCTCTCTCTCTCTCTCTCTCTCCAGGCGCTGAATGCACTGGAAAATGCAGGAAGAAATGTAAAGGTAACACAGAAATAAACCCTGATGGAACATGCCCTGACCCTAAAGTGTGCTGCGTGTGTAAGTATTAGTGTGTGTGTGTGTTTATATATATATATATATATATATATATATATATATATATATATATATATATATATATGTATATATATATATATATATATATATATATATATATATATATATATATATATATATATATATATATATATATATATATATATATATATATATATATATATATATATATGTATATATAATATATATATATATATAATATATATATATATATATATATATATATATATATATATATCTATATATATATATATACGAATATACACGTATAAACAAAGAATTTTGACCTCCTACTTCCCCCCCCCCCCCCTCTCTCTCTCTCTCCAGCTCCTAGTTCAGGCTGTGAAGG
>JAXIVD010002330.1:2500-37500 GCA_036785275.1 Cancer borealis | reverse complement strand
TCTCTCTCTCTCTCTCTCTCTCTCTCTCTCTCTCTCCAGCTCCTAGTGCAAGCTGTGAAGGAAAATGCAGGAAGAAATGTAAGGGTGACACAACGGTATCCTCTACTGGAACATGTACTGATTCTAAATTATGCTGCGTGTGTAAGTATTAGTGTGTGTGTGTGTGTGTGTGTGTGTCTAATAATAATAATAATTTAATAATAATGACAATTACATAAACGCTATATTATGCTATAAAATAAATATAACTACAGAGTTTAAGGCGCGTACAATGGTTGAAATAACACTGTACATATAACGGTCACTCGGGGCTTTAATTAATAGGATAGGTTAGGTTAGTTATGGTGTCGTGTATCCTAACCACTTCCAAAATAAAAACAAACTACATACTGATATTGTTCTTATCGATTCCCTACAGCTTCCACAACATCAGGACCAACGAAGCCTACACTACCCACATCAGGACCAACGAAGCCTTCAGTAGCAACAACATCAGGACCAACGAAGCCTTCAGTAGCAACATCAGGACCAACGAAGCCTTCAGTAGCAACAACATCAGGACCAACGAAGCCTTCAGTAGCAACAACATCAGGACCAACGAAGCCTTCAGTAGCAACAACATCAGGACCAACGAAGCCTTCAGTAGCAACATCAGGACCAACGAAGCCTTCAGTAGCAACAACATCAGGACCAACGAAGCCTTCAGTAGCAACAACATCAGGACCAACGAAGCCTTCAGTAGCAACAACATCAGGACCAACGAAGCCTTCAGTAGCAACATCAGGACCAACGAAGCCTTCAGTAGCAACAACATCAGGACCAACGAAGCCTTCAGTAGCAACAACATCAGGACCAACGAAGCCTTCAGTAGCGACAACATCAGGACCAACGAAGCCTTCAGTAGCAACATCAGGACCAACGAAGCCTTCAGTAGCAACATCATCAGGACCAACGAAGCCTTCAGTAGCGACATCAGCAGCACCCACAACATCAGGTCCAACAACATCAGCAGCACCCACAACATCAGCAGCACCGACAACATCAGGTCCAACAACATCAGCAGCACCCACAACATCAAGTCCAACAACATCTGCAGCACCCACATCAGGTCCAACAACATCAGCAGCACCCACAACATCAGGTCCAACAACATCAGCAGCACCCACAACACCAGGTCAAACAACATCTGCAGCACCCACAACATCAGGTCCAACAACATCAGCAGCACCCACAACATCAGGTCCAACAACATCAGCAGCACCCACAACATCAGGTCCAACAACATCTGCAGCACCCACAACATCAGCAGCACCCACAACATCAGGTCAAACAACATCTGCAGCACCCACAACATCAGGTCCAACAACATCAGCAGCACCCACAACATCAGGTCCAACAACATCAGCAGCACCCACAACATCAGGTCCAACAACATCTGCAGCACCCACAACATCAGGTCCAACAACATCAGCAGCACCCACATCAACAGAATCGACAACATCAGGTCCAACAACTTCAACAGAATCGACGACATCAGGTCCAATAACTTCAACAGAATCGACGACATCAGGTCCAACAACATCAACAGAATCGACGACATCAGGTCCAACAACTTCAACAGAATCGACGACATCAGGTCCAACAACATCAACAGAATCAACGACTTCAACAGAATCGACAACATCAGGTCCAACAACATCAACAGAATCAACGACTTCAACAGAATCGACGACATCAGGTCCAACAACTTCAACAGAATCGACGACATCAGGTCCAACAACTTCAACAGAATCGACGACATCAGGTCCAACAACATCAACAGAATCAACGACTTCAACAGAATCGACGACATCAGGTCCAACAACTTCAACAGAATCGACGACATCAGGTCCAACAACTTCAACAGAATCGACGACATCAGGTCCAACAACATCAACAGAATCAACGACTTCAACAGAATCGACGACATCAGGTCCAACAACTTCAACAGAATCAACAACTTCAACAGAATCAACGACTTCAACAGAATCGACGACATCAGGTCCAACAACTTCAACAGAATCAACGACTTCAACAGAATCAACAACATCAACAGAATCAACAACTTCAACAGAATCAACATCAACAGAATCGACATCAACAGAATCAACAACTTCAACAGAATCAACATCAACAGAATCAACAACATCAACAGAATCGACGACTTCAACAGAATCGACAACATCAACAGAATCAACAACATCAACAGAATCGACGACTTCAACAGAATCAACAACATCAACAGAATCGACGACATCAACAGAATCGACGACATCAACAGAATCAACAACTTCAACAGAATCAACAACATCAACAGAATCAACAACATCAACAACTTCAACAGAATCAACAACATCAACAGAATCAACAACATCAACAGAATCAACAACATCAACAGAATCGACGACTTCAACAGAATCAACAACATCAACAGAATCAACAACTTCAACAGAATCAACAACATCAACAGAATCGACAACATCAACAGAATCAACAACATCAACAGAATCGACGACTTCAACAGAATCAACAACTTCAACCGAATCAACAACATCAACAGAATCGACAACATCAACAGAATCGACAACATCAACAGAATCGACAACATCAACAGAATCAACAACATCAACAGAATCAACAACATCAACAGAATCGACGACTTCAACAGAATCGACAACATCAACAGTCGCGATATAATCCTCCTCAACAGATACAGTTGCCTAGAATAAATTTTAACCACAACCACAAACTCGAACTCGAAAACAACTACAAACTAGACCATGACTCCAACTTACACCACATTTACCTTCCTCCCTACTCAATACTTATAAGGGAGGACTATTCACACACCACCATAACTAAATTGTCCAACCTCTTTTACTCTTTGGGGATTTTCATTTTGAGGGACAATGTAAACAAGCTTCTCTTATTAGTTTCTGTTTTCTATTCTTGCCTTTGGCCGGTTTCCCTTATGTGTAGAAATAAGAGAAAAAAAAATTGGTGGAACTTTACTTCATCAACCAATCACCATACATTTAGGAAGCCTGTACCATACCACCTTTGAAAATGCAACACACGCACATACGGATACACACACAGTTGCCCCCCTTTTTCTAGTGTGCACATATGTGGTTTAATTAAGAAAAATTTGAACACATGATAAAACTTTATCATCAACATCAGAATAATTGGCTTATGTTCTCGGTAATAAACCATCATAAATTTTACTTTGTTTGTGTTTAATCCATTTCAGATGCACTGTTTTTATTATCAATGTTTCTTGAGTTCCCCACTTCTCTCTCTCTCTCTCTCTCTCTCTCTCTCTCTCTCTGTTAAAAAAATAAATAACGGAACTATCAAACACGTATCGCGTACATAGATCAAATAAGCGATGATCAGAATGTTACAAATTTTATGACGAGAGTAAGTAATGCAAAATTGCATCGCACAACCTCAAGGCAAATAGAGAGGTCAGAGCTCTCACAGCATATTCCTCGTTGACCGGTACTTATTTTCTCCTATGCAACATCAGAAGTATCTAAAACATCAGTACTCACATCAAGTCCAACCAAATCCTCAGTACCCACAACATCAATAGTACCCACAACATCAACAGTACCCACATCAGCAGCAATACCCACATCAACAGTACCCATAATATATCTAAAGGAGGTAAGGTAACCATGATGTTGCTACACCCAGGATTAAACCTCTAACAGTACACTCAGCGTACTAACACCTTCCCTATCTCGCTATCTCACGGCTTTTCTTCCTCAATTTGTGGTTAATGTCTGGTCTTTCTACATCTACAGTTCCCATTAAACAAAACAGAGACAAGAGACTATTTTCTTTTTTTATTTTCTGTTGGTAGCGTTCTTTTCACTGCGGCCGGGTACGAGATAGTAGTGGTATAAGACCTTCACAAGAGATCTTCACCGCTACACACCACTGTAATGTAAGCGTTTTAAAACACCAACAAATTGATCTAAAGAAAGCAAAGTGAGGGAACTGCGCTTGGAGATTGAACTCGACAAAGCATTTAGCGTACCGATATCTTACCAATCAGATCTTAAGCTGGGGTCATACATACGCGGTTCAGCAATACGTTTCACTGTGGATTGAATGTTGGCAGTGCAATACGGAGCGCAATGAATTTCCCTAAACCACCATGCACATGGCGGTTCTGTTATGCAGAGAAAGTTTGAAATACGGATAGATACGGCATAGTTACGGATATTATACGGTCTAGTTAGGGTTGCGTTACTGATAGAAGCGTTCCAATTGTGAATCTGTTACTGATAGCTGCGTTTTATTTACAGAACTGTTACGGGAAATATGGAACATATATAGAGACATTAAGGAGCCACTACGGAGCGTTCATGGACAGATTGCGTTGTGCAGGCAGGGATACCAAGCAGTCAACATGTAGCCAACCCAACGAGCCATATACAACTATGCAAATTTAATCCGAGAAATTGCCGTGATACTGGCTGCTTACCTACCAAGAAGAAGCAAAGATGCCTATAATCATGGAGTAAAATGAGAACTTATAGAACTAGACGAAGGTGTTAACACAAAAAACATACTGAAAAATAAATGGAGTTTAGTAATGTACACCAAAACATTACAATAATAACAATAATAACTGTACCGATTCGGTATGGACACTGTCCTCTCATATACCGAATTGGTACAGTGGTGGTAGCAGTGGGATGGACCCATGCCTCCTGTTTTTTTTTTTTTTTTTTTTTTTTTTTTTTTTTGCCATCAGCCATGGCATAGGCTATTAGGCCATATAAATATAAGTTTTATTTATTTTATTTATTTATTTTATTTTATTTTATTTTTTATTTTATTATTATATATATTTTTTAAATTAAATTTTGTTCCCTTTAATTTATTTGATTATTTATTTTTTATTCATTTTATATTTTTATACATAGAAATACATTCATACCATTTCAGACACGCATCATGCACACACATTCATACTTGGGAGCCTGAACCTAAGGCAAAAACTAAAGTCATTAGTCAGGGTAGGTGAGGGACAAAAATAGTACATACATACAATGGGGGAGGATACGTATGAATACGTATTTACAATAAACATGGGGAATAATTGACATTCACGCCAGACATATAATACATATGTACCGAGGGTCAGTGTTACTGCCACTGTACCGTTTCGGTAAATATTACTTTCTATTGACACTGCTGTCATCACTGTACCGTTTCTGTATTAACTCTACCCTTCTTATCTACTACTTTCTATCTACTTTCTATGCTGCCACCACGACACCACTTGGGTATCGACACTATTGCTACTACTACCACTTGGCCCTCCACCACCGAGGTTGAGATACGAACAGAAAACGAGTATAGTAAAATAATGGACAACTTTAATGATGAATAAATAAATAAAGTACTTGCTATATCCGTGGTGGTGCTCTTACAAATGCTTATCCACCCTTAGCGACACAAACATAAACATATACCTTAACACAAATATTCCTATTCTATCCTACCTAACTATACGTGAGGGAACTGATGGAAAACGACCAAAATACACTCACGCCACAAATATTGTTTGAGAGTCACTGGGTCCTTCTGGCCGTCGTCCTTGTTTGAGAGGCAACTCCACATGCAGCCTTCGTCAAACACCAACCGAAAGACAGTCTTTTGCTGGTCCTCTCGGCAGCTGTCTGGAGCGGGGTCACGGAACACTAGTCACTGACCTTCCGCCCAGACCGGTATATATATCCTCAGTTCCAGTGACGTCGCGCGTTTTTCCCATCATCCTCTTTCGCTAGTAGTACCTACTCTAACCATAACAAGGTATCTTAACGAGCGTCGAGAATACGAGGATTTACCGGTGATTCCGCAAAGGAATCACCGTAATGATAGTTGGCCCGTTGTACTCGGTACACATACTCTCATTCATATCAAAACATATATATATTAAGGGAAAGTGCAGTATATATAAGGTGGTACAATAATAAAAAGCATTGGAATATACAAGTAGGTCATAACTCTTTGATTAAATTGGTCTCGGCCAGGAAATTCATCAGGTTATCGACCACATCCGAATCGGTACAGTGGTGGTAGCAGTGGGATGGACCCATGCCTCCTGAGAGACTGGAGCGGAGTCTAGGAACACTAGAGAATGACTTCCAGTCTAGACCTGTATATATAGCACTCGCTTTCAGTGACGTCACGAGTTTTCCCATCATCCCCCTCATATAATTGTGCCTACCCTAACGATAACAAGGTGTTTAACTGTTGAACGAGTGTGAAGAATATGAGGATTTAACCTGTGATTCCGTAAAGAAATCACCGTAATGATAGTTGGACAGTCGCGCTCTGTACAATAACAATAATAATAACAAATATGATAATAACAATATAGAAAAAAGGAAAGAAAAAAAATAAAACCAATGCTGATATTGGCTAAAATTGTATTACAAACAAACACACACACACACACACACACATTCCAAAGAGCACAATGTCACAATAAGTCTTTAGTTTCTCCTGATCCTTGGGTGAGTAGTCCTTGTTAATGGGTGGAATGTAGCATGTAAGGTTTCTCCACCCCCTGCACATAGGCTTCAATATAATGATGTGTACAGCCTTTATTTGATGGATACTTGGGGATGTTACTCCAATTCCCACATCAAGTTACTGTGCTCACCATTCTGAAGCATAACTGTCACCTAACCTAGTTGAGTGAGGACTCAAATGTAAGATTAAGTACAGGACTAAAAAAAAAAAAAAATAATAAAGTTACTAATTATCACAATTCATGTTTAATTTTTCATTCAAATATGTGATTACCATCGTTTCTTTTTTTTTTCCCTTCAATAACTATGTCACTTAATACAACCAAAAGTCACATCAAAATGAGTTACAATGTCCTTACCTTACCTTACCTCACACTTTGCTCCATGGTGTGTGCAACAACCTTCTTCTTGACAGGTGTTGTAAAGTACACCTGAGATTCTCCTTCCCTTGTATATTCACGGCACCGATGTCACCTGTGTTCACATTCTTCACAAAATCTTCGCTGCACACTGGTAATAATACTTCTCAAATGGGTGCTGGCGGTGCCTCTTCTCTTGTTCACTCTCGCACTTCTACAAGTCTTCATTATCTCTTCGCCGTTGAAAATTATCATCGTTTTAAGCTTATTATTGCAGTATAACAACACACGACGCATCTTAATTGGTGTGCTGCTGCTAACACCTCAGTAATGTGTGTTTGTCGTCTTCACCAACATAACGCTAACTACACACACCGATCTCAACTCAAATGAACTTTCCACAAACATTTAAAAAGCTAAGTAAGGGATTAAGATAAAAATAACTTGAACAGTAAATCCATTGATGGCATCGTTTACTAGATTATCCTCAAAAACGTGTGTGGAAATAAGGAAAACTAATGCAGCTTTATAGGGGAATGTCAAGTTTCACTAATGGTGCAGAACCTAATCTAATATAAATCTTATATAACCGAACCTAACCTAACCATAACATAACCGTAACTTAACAACCTTAACCTAATCCTAACCTTAACCTTAACCTAACATCCTTAACCTAACCTAACCATAACTTAACCTAACCTAACCAATCTAACCTAACTTCCAAGACGTTTTGCGAGGTAAATAATGGTGTCCCCGCCTGAAACCTTCACATATTTGTTGAGTACACTTGGTATAGTATGTAGAGAAGGAGTGAACAAAGAAAGGGATGGAGTAGTTCTTCTTCTTGTTCTTGTTCTTGTTTAAGTTTAGGTGGTATTCACCACGGTCAACCTGGGGGTCCGCCGCTTCCACACTTCTTCATATACTGGTATTGGTCCAGTATGGAGTTTGACCCAGCCCCTCTGGTAGTTGGGCCGTGTGGTATATGAGGCTCATCTGGAATGTTTTCTAGGAATTTATCCAGCCTCCTCTTGAAAGCCTCTGTGCTGCATCCGGATAGATCTCTGATGGTTCTTGGGAGGCAGTTGAAGAGTCTTGGTCCGATGGTGGGGAAGCTTTCTGCCTGGATAGTTTTAATCCTTTGAGAGGCACAGTCCAATGACCTCCTTGTACAGGTCCTCCCAAATCTAGGATGGGTCTGACCGTGTATTCCTTCTCCTCTTTGTGTTGGGGGATTTGGTACTGTGCCCTCTAGGATTTTCCAGACATAGATGATCATATATCTCTCTCGTCTTCTTTGTAGGGAATACAATTCCAATGATTTTAGTCTCTGCCAGTAGTTTTGTTGGTTGTGTGGTAGGTGTCTGGTAAACACTCTCTGGACCTGCTCCAGAGCCTGGATCTCACCAGTCTTGTGGGGACTCCACAGCTGGCAGCAGTATTCCATTCTGGAGACTACAAGTGATTTCCACAGTGGTAGGAGGTGTTGTGGATGTCTGGTCTGGAATGTTCGAAGGATCCAGCCAGCCATCTGCCTGCCATTCTTGACAGTTCTGTATATGTGTTCCCTGAAGGTACAGTTATTACTCATCCATACTCCTAGATCTCTTACTATTTCTTTTTCCACTATGGTTTCATTTCCGACTTTATAGTTGTGTTCCTTTAATTCTTCATTTTTACCGTATCTCATAACTTCAAATTTTGTCTTGTTGAACTTCATATTATTTTCTTGGGCCCAGCTATATACCTTTTCTAGATCTTGTTGCAGAGTTACCGTATCGTCAGTGGATGTTACTTTCTTGCTGAGCCGAGTGTCGTCAGCAAAGGAGGAGACTCTGGAGGAGTATATGTTTTTGTCTATGTCTCCTATCATAATGAGAAACAGGAGCGGGCCGAGTACTGTACCCTGGGGCACTCCACTAACCACCTCCGATCCTTTTGAAGTGGCACCATCTACCACTACATACTGTCTCCGACCAGTCAGGAATGCATGGATCCATATACCTAGCTTACCATCAACACCTACTGATTTTAGTTTATGCAGTAATGTTCCATGATCGACCTTATCAAAGGCCTTGGCAAAGTCTAAATATATGACATCCACGTTCTTTCCCTCACTCACGTCCTCGAGGATATTTGTGTAATGGTTCAGCAGCTGGGATAGGCAGGATCTCCCTCTTCGGAACCCGTGTTGATGTGGGTTAAATTGTTGTGTGGTCTCCATGTGTTGAACCAAGTGTTTCCTGACCACTCTCTCAAACACCTTGATGATGTGAGAGGTAAGACTGACTGGTCGGTAGTTGGATGGGAGTCCTCTTGAACCTCCTTTGAATATCGGAGAGATCCTTCCTTTCTTGAGTATTGTCGGTATTCTTCCAGCGTCCAGCGATGCTCTCCAAATGTTGTATAATGGTGTTGCCAGTGATTCCTTGCATTTTTTGAGGAGTATTGCAGGTATATTATCAGGCCCTGCTGAGGAATTTAAAGAAATATCCTGTATAGCACCCATTATGTCATTTGGTGTAAATGTTATGTCTGTTATTTTGTTATCATATCCAGTGCAATTGAAAAACTCCTCTGGGTAGTTGATTGTCATGTTGATAATTGGATCACTGAATACTCCCACATATTGATTTTCAAGTATATTGGAAATTTTTTCTGGATCTTCGTTGATTTCACCGTTTTGGTTTTCTAATGGACCGATTGTCGTCTTGCATTTTAGGTTTTTCTTTGCATATTTGTAAAAGAATTTTGGGTTTTGCTTTATTGCTGAGACAGCCTTTACTTCCTCATATTCTCTCTCTTTCTGGTATGAGTCTCTTAGTTTCCTTTCTATTATTGCTACTTGGTTTTCAATTGTTTGTTTGTCATCTGTTGTCAAATCCCGTCTGAGTTTTTTAATTAGTTTGTTCCTCTTCCTCATTAGGATTTTACGGTCTTTTGGGATGTTATTTTTCCGCACAAAATCTTTCTTTAGTGGTATGTATTTGTTGCAAGTTTTGAAAACTTCTTCTGTTAATGTTTCTAACATATTCTCTGTTGATCCAGCTTCTCCAATCTCCTTCCATTTAACAGTGTTGAGTGATCCATTAACTGCCTCCCAATCAATTTTGTCGCTGAAGAAATTTAGTCTTCTCAGATCATCTTGTGGAAGTGTCTTGGTTTCTTTCCTCCTATTCGGTTTTAGTTGGTTTACTCTTATTTCTATCAAATTATGATCTGATATAATTGTTTTCACTACACTGTAGCTATGAAACATTTCACTGTTACTAAAGAAAATTAGATCTAGAATATTGTTTTTTCGAGTTGGCTCAATTACAACTTGCTCTAAATAATGATTTTCAATAAGATTGATCAGTTCCTTGGCTTGATTTTGTTCACACACTGTTGTACTTTTGATGGTTCTGTCATGCCACTCAATTTTAGGAAAGTTAAAGTCTCCTAGAAGGAGTTGTAAAGAAATACCATAATAATAATAATAATATAATCACCACCACCACCACCTCCCTCTCTTTCTCTCTCTCTCTTATGCAATGTTTCACTGAATATTCTGCAAACTAATTAAATAAAATAACAAGTAAAAGTTTAATACAGTAAATAATTACCCATAAATTGTTGTCACCTCATCTTGCTTCCATTATGGCGGTAATTCGTCCTTCACAACGCACATTATATATTCAATCTGGTCACTAATTACTCAGGATTAAAATGGCCGTGTTAATAATGGTGTTAATACCTTGACGGCGCCGATAACGCTTGATCTAACAGAATAAATAACACTTGCTTCCCAATGGCGGGAATTTGACAATTTGTCAATTTCATACGACTGACGCGCACTTTCGTACAGACTGAATAGTTGTCGTACACTGATTTTAATCTATTTGGTATTATTTCATTAACTATTGAAAAAATGTTACAGAAATCATTATAGTTAAGGATTAATTTGCTTTCATAATTCAACTTGTTTTTTTATTTATTTATTTATTTAGTGAAGCCCGTGCAGGTGAACCCCATACCTACTACTACCACCACCACCTATAATAATAATAATAATAATACTAATCACGCATATAATAATTGAATTAATTATTTCACTATATCATTAACATATACCTTTACCCTCTCCTCACCATCATTAAAAACGCGTTTAATTCCTCCATTATAGTGAATCTTCTCTTCATTTCTAAGTATGAAAATGTGGCGCGTATCAAAAGCAATAGTGGATAAAATTGTTCAAATCTTTCTTAATAAGTCAACTAGATGAATATAATAATGCATATTGCAGTGTGTAAATTTAGATATCATAACAAGTATTCTTACAAGTAAATAATCATGTTATTTATTTATATATAGCAATGATGACGATTCCACAGCTGTCTCTTCTTTCTTAAACTCTTCACTCAACCCTTTGCTACCAACTCTACTTTGGATGATACTAGACATATTCTTCCTACTCCTCCACCCTCATTATAACGTTTTCCTAAATCTGAAACAACGCCCTATCCACTCCTATGCTGATGACACCACATTGCATTTTTTAACGTCGTACAACACATTGAATATCTCACAAACTAAGAATTTGGGACGGAAATGTAATTATGAAAACTTTCTCAAAATGCATCAGGTAACGTAATAATATAACCCTGAATTCTCTAGAGCATTCTGGTGAAGATGTAAAATTTTACCGGAGGGAAAAATTAAGAGCGTCAATAACAGGAGGAAGAGGAAGAGGAAGAAAAAGAAAGGAAGAGGAAGAAGAAAGGAGAGGAAATAGAAGGAAGACTGAAAACTCAAGCTAACACACATACAAACACACATACGCACACTCACACTCTCACAGCACCTCACTTGTACGCATTAGAAAAGACACACGACAACACTGTTGGACCAACTCACTACTCACTACTCCCCCAGCCGTGCCACCAACACTACCGTCACCACACTCACAATTGGACACAGCCGCCTAAACTCACCTACACCATCTTGGTGCCCTACACAACCACACACCCCAGAACACCTACTGCACTGTCCTCGTCACCACTCCTACACCATGGCACTCCTTGGTACCCTACACAATCTGACACCCTAGAACACCTCCTACTGCACTGTCCTCGTCACCACTCCCGCACCATGGCACTCGTTGGCACTCTACACAACCTGGCACTCCAGAACACCACCTACTACACTGTCCTCGCCACACACACACCATGGCACTCTTCCACTCTGTCGTCCTTTTACCTCCGCAGACCAACAATAACTGACCTCTTAGGTGGCTCTCAATACCCTGACCTGACCTTCAAAGTACTCAAACACACCAGGATCTTTACACAGAGGTCAGGTCAACTCAACACGATCTGATCCACTTACTCATCTGCAGCCTGCACTTTTGGGGCACTACAAGCTGTAGCACCACAACCTGCACGGCCAAACCAAATTCCCAATAAGAAGAATGTACAGTAATGCAATAAATATAACCACACTAAAGCCTTACCTCATACTGCTGCATCCTGTGTGTGAGGCAGGATGAGGCAGGGTGTGAGACAGGGTGAGGTAGGGTGTGAGGCACGGCGAGGCAGGTTGACATGCTGGCCCTCACAACCTTTTCAACACACACACACACACGCAAACACTCAAATATACATTATTTGACTACGTATATTTGAACTTATGATGTTACTATGTTCTCGAGGCTATTAGCTTGTTCCTGCCTGGCCATCACTGTTCAATTAGTAGTAATAGGCTTGGTTTGAGCACGTAGAGATATAGTGACAGTAAGGTGGGAAGGTTAGGTTGGGCGCTGCGTCGCGTCTCTAATGAAAAGGCCGCGCGTATCAAAAGCAATAGTGGATACAAATGTTCAAATCTCTCTTAATAATACTCATTTAGATGAATATAATAATGCATATTGCAATGTGTTAATTTAGATATCATAACAAGTATTTTTACAAGTAAATAATCATGTTATTTATTTATACAGCAATGATGACGATTCGACAGCTGTCTGCCTTGAACTCTCTTCTTTCTCTAAAGCTTAACTCTTCACTCTAACCTTTGCTATTTACTACCAACTCTACTTTGGTTGATAATGGGCATATTCCTCCTACTCCTCCACCCTCATTATAACGTTTTCCTAAATCTGACTCAATGCTTTTTCCACTCCTATGCTGATGACACCACCTTGCATTTTTCAACGTCGTACAACAGACGCTCAACCCAACAAGAATTAAATGACTCAAGGCGAGATGCTATAGGACGCCTAACTTCTGATCTTTCACTAGTTTTCTGATTGGGGCAGAGCAAACCTGGTTCTGTTCAATGCTTCAAAAACTCAATTTCTACAACTATCTACTCGACATAACCTTCCATATAATATCACCTCTTCTTCGATGACACTCAATTTCTCCTCTCCTCCACATTAAACACACTTGGTCTACCCTTTACTAAAAATCTAAACTGGCAATTTCATATCTCTTACTTACTTACTTCTTACTTTAGCTCCCAGTGTAGGCTTCACACGCCTGTCAGTGGTCCCAGCTTGTTCCTCCATTCGGTTCTGTCTTGAAAGATTCCTTCCCTTAGTGTTGTGATGTTTGGTAAATCGTGTCTACTAAAGGTTCCTTCTACAGTTTCTTTCCAATTTTTTCCATCTCTTTCTCGGTCTTCTTCCGCCTGGCATCCACTCCCAGCATCCCCTTGCAACTCTTTCCTCTTTCATCCTTTCCAAGTGTCCCAACCATCTCAGTTGACCTGCATCTATTTTGTTTAACACAGAGCAGGCACCAATGCTTATCTCATATCTCTACTCTTACTAAATCAGCTTCCAAGAAGTTAGATGTCCTATAGCGTCTGCGTCCATTTTTCTCTCCCTCTCAGCTGCTTGCTCTGTACAGGAGCCTTATCCGTCCATGTATGGAGTATGGCTCTCATGTCTGGGGGGGCTCAACTCATATAGCATTATTAAACAGGGTGGAATCTAAAGATTTTTGTCTCATCAACTCTCCTTTTTTTATTACCTATTTTTGTTTGCCCGTGTTCAGTACCCATTTGAAAAAAAAAAAAAAAAAAAAAAAAAAAAAAAAAAAAAAAAACCAGACAGCAGTCAAACTGTGTGTTAAAAGATTTAGATGTAAGCCATGGGAACACAATGACAGTTCCTGGATATAGCCTTCCTAGCCAGTCTAACTTACTCATTACCAGTACAGTGTAGAAAAAATGTATTGGATATGAAGCAAGGCACTCAATACTACTCTAGCCTGGTTAAATAAGCTTAAACTGATAAATAAAGACAATTCTAGTTAATTAATGAAACAATAAGTGCCAGACATCGAAGTATAAGTGTAGACTATATTATTTATCACCTGTGAATATAAGTTAGTGACTCACAACCACCTGACCTACGACACCTATCTAGTAATGAGATCCGTGAAGGCTTGTCAATACCATGGCACAGATTATACATTGAAATACATTGGAATAAGTGCTTACCTTTGCTCTCTTTCTCACTCTCATGTATCTAGTTTATTTTATCTTATGTATGAATATTATCATCTTTATACCATTTCTTTTTCTTTCTTTATTTTTCTATTCTTTGTTATGAGATAATAGTTGTAATATTTAATAGATCTCTCTTTCTCTATCATGTATATAGTTTTCTTTTTATGTATGAATATGATCTTTATACCATTTTTCTTCCTCTCTCTCTCTCTCTCTCTCTCTCTCCAACAAGAATGTAATGAAAGGCACATGACTGGTTGATCTTTCTCTTTGATGGACATATAAAAGGTTAGTTAGGTTGGTTGTCACTTTGCAAGGACACACACACACACACACACACACACTTGATGCTTCCCTCACACACCTCACACCAACCCAACACCAACATTGTATTGATAAAGTGCACCTGTTCTCGCAGCTGGCCAGGTAACATTGTATACAAACCATTATATATTCTGCATCAAAATTAAAAAGCACTTTGTAATATAGGTTAGGAATTAATGTTAAGAAGCTGGTTTATTCGTAAATTATCATAACTTAAACCTAGTGTTTCTAAAATCATGAATGGGTTAAAAATTGGCTTACTAAATTATATTATTTAAAGAAAAATTGATGAGGCCTATAATTAATTTTTTTTTTTTATATATATAATACCTCACAGCTTGCAAATGTATTACAACAAATTAATTAACATAAAAACTGATACTGAATTTAATTTCACCCTAAAAAAACGCTACTTTAAAACGCTGCAACAAAGCCTAACTAAACGCAGGCAACTAATAAAACGCAACACACACACACACACACACCGTCCGGCCGGGATAGTGTGGCGGTGACAACACAAAATAAACCAAACTAAAACTAAACCACGAAGAATCAATGTAACTATTATTATACCCTACATAAGGCCCTCAGTTTTTTTTTAATTTATTTATTATAGTAAAAAAAACTGCATTCTGTTCTTCTGCGATAAAACACACATGTAAGAATTTAACTCAATCATTAGTTACTCTCTGAAAGGTTATTGTGAAGGGAACTTGATTTTTTTTTCCATTGGTAAACGAAAAATTAACCCTATTTAAGTTTTTCCCATAAATAGAAGGGAAGGTTAGATTTTAGATTAAGAATTTTGAACTATTTCCCCTTTTTTTTGTTTAATGGATCAAACTTTATATTTTCAATTATTATTATTATTTATTTTTTGTGCTGAATTCAGACGCATTACAACATCTGGTGCTTTAAAATTAAACATACACACAATAATTTTTTTTTCTCGCTTTTTTGGGGCAAAGTTTTATATTTTCTAGTGAATTGTGCGCTGTATTTTGGTGCTGAAATACCACATGTATATTCCTGACCACCACCACCACCACCACCACTACCACTACCACCACCACCACCTACTACTCAGTCTCCTTTTAAGTATTATCAATAAGCTGTGATCTAATTCCTTCCTCTAATATTATTGCACCTTTTATTATTATTTATATGTAATCTCCTTCAAGTTTTTCTTTATAAAGCGTTGTATTAAAATTGTTTGTATCGTAAAGTTGGATTGATTTTTTTTTTTGTTTCGTCTTAAAAAACCGTAATGTGATTTATTTCGCTTTGTATTGTATTTATTCTTTTTTGTTTTAGTTATTTTATTGAGGTTAATTAAGTTGTATAGAAACTTTAGATGAGTTTGTGCAATCGCGTAAATATATCAAGTGCTTAAAATAGGTTCTGAGCAAGCTAATGTAAAAAAAAAAAAAAATTAAAAATTAAAATTAAAAAAATTGATATTTCTCTACATTTATTGCACTTTTTTTTAATCTAATTCTTTCTCTCATATTCACTAATGTATAAAACGGTTCACAAATTATTATGTTTTTCCTTCGTTCAACTTTCATTATTGCACTTTTCGGCTTCCTGTCTCAACTCTAACTTAATCTGTCGTCAATATTATGCACAAATGGACTTCAAATTGTTGATATGTTCCTGTCTTCCTTTCCCATTCCCATTCCTGATTATCAATGTCATTAACACCAACACTTAATTCAATATTCATAGTCACTATTTTCACTTCTCAAATCAACATAACTAATCAATTTTCCTACAATATAATCATCTCCAATTTTTTCTCAACCTAAACGTACAAAATTTTTAATATAATGTTGCTCCAATGTTACAGTTTTCATTTTAACTAACCTATCTTAACCCTTTTAAATGTAGATAGTTTTTTTTTTTCAGTGCCAAACATCATAGGTAATTCATGACATTTGCATAAAGTTTTCATTAATAAGTTATGGTTCAACATCTCCAATCTATAACACTGACCTTCATTCCATCTATAAGCTCTGCACAAGCCTCATGTATGTTGTTTTTTGATCGACATTTCAAGGTCAACACTCCATTATAAACACTTCACTCATTCTATTGTGATTTCTTCGTATTCAAATTACACACACACATCTTTCTCACACACACACAGACACATGTACAAACTTCCACAAATCCTTTTCACTTCACAAATCTCAAAAACCTCACTAGCAAATCTTTCCTTAAACCCTGAAAAGGCACACACACACACACACACACACACATGTACACACATTCACACATACAAACCTCCACAAATTCCTTACACCCCAAAAAGGCAATCTCCAAAAACACACACACATTCACACATACACACAAGTTCATCCCTTAACCTTACATACAAATGGGTGTCTCTCGGTAAAAACTGGCATAGGGAACAACAACAGTGGTAACAATAACGACAAGGACACCGGCGTCACCTGGACTCAGCTAATCCGCATGTCATCGTAATGGCCACTGGACGGAGCTTGTCTGTGGTGGCGAAAAGGAGAGAGAGAAAGGTGGTTTACGCTAAAACGCTAACTAACATACGCACGTACATGCATACACAAACACATTTACATTCGCACATAAACGTACACACAGGTGATGTTTATAATTTTGATTTTTTTTTGGTGTGTGTGTGTGTTCTCTTACTCTCTTTTTTAATCTGTTTCTCATTACTTGACACACACATACACATATACACACACACACATGCAGGCAGGCTGGCAGGATAGGCTGGCAGGGCAGGGCATGGCAGGGCTGGGTACTAACCATGCAGGGTGACAGCGCAGGGCAGCTGCTAGTAATCATAGAACTCACTGAAATTAACATAGAAAACCAGTCTCAGGTTAATGGGGGTTATGGTTGCATTTGGACGACTCGTAACAAGACTTGCATGGAGTGTTTGAGTGTGACGGTGTGGCGGTGTTTGGAAATTTTTGGTGTGGTGGTGTTTGGTGTGGTGGTGTTTGGTGTGGCGGTGTTTGGTGTGGCGGTGTTTGGTGTGGTGGTGTTTGGTGTGGTGGTGTTTGGTGTGGCGGTGTTTGGAGTTTTTTGGTGTTTGAGTGTGTTTGGTGTGGCGGTGTTCTTTTGGTGTTTGGAAAAAAAAAATTTCTTTTTCTTTGGTGGTGAATTAAGTGTATTTTCCGGAAACTGTGATTATGTTTTTGTATGTTTTTTTGTTTTGTTTTTTGTTTCTCTCAATGTGTGACTCAGTTTGTTTGTGTGTTGATGTGTGTATGTATGATGTGCTGAGAAGTGTGTGTGTTTTTTATTTATCAAAGTAATGTTTTTTTTTCCTTCTAGTGATCGGTTAATTATAAGACGAGTGTTTTTTTGTGTTATGTGTTATATTTTATGTGTTACGAATGCATTTTTTTTTTTAATGTGAATGTTTATCTTTCTAACCAAGAGTGTGATTTCTGCAATAATTGAAATGTGTCGAGTAAAGTGTGTCTAGTAAAGTGTGTTGTACGTAACTTATTTGGTGTCTGAAAATATCCTTCGTTGTAGTTATTTCTGTATGATATAAGTGTGTTGTAGTTATTTTTATATTATGTCAGTATGTTGTAGTTAGGTTTCTTGCAGTGTTATAGAGATGGATGTACAAACTAACTAACTTTTAAAAGGACAAACAGTACTTAGCGAGAGAAAGAGAAAGAGAAAGAGAAAGAGAAAGAGAAAGAGAAAGAGAGAGAAGAGAGAGAGAGAGAGAGAGAGAGAGAGAGAGAGAGAGAGAGAGAGAGAGAGAGAGAGAGAGAGAGAGAGCAGCTCAGCCAATTAGAGAGAGAAAAGCTTGGATTTCAACACACAACTGAGGCAATAATTCAACATGTTATAAAATGCATTAGTCTTTCAATCATCATCATCATCATCATCATTATCATCATCATCATCATCATTATTATTACAAACGTGCTAGGTTGACTAATACTAATATTGAATGGAGGAGGAAGGTGGTGCTACTACTACTACTACTACTATTACTGAATGGAGGAAGGTATGGTAATAATAATAGTTGAAATTATTGTCATCATCATCGATAATCTGTTTTTTCTGTACCTAGAGATGAAGGAGAATGGAAAGATAGTAAGAATATAAGAATGTTCACTACTACTACTACTACTACTACTACTTGTCTCTATCTTCTTATCTATCCTATCCTTCCTACCTCACATATAAGACAATAAATAAATAAATACATTAATAAATTGATATATAGATAAACCAATTAATTAATACAATAATAAAAAGGGAAAAATTGAACTATAAAAAATTTCTTGTATGCTAACAAACAAAAAAAACATGACGATACACAAATGAATAAATAAATAAATAAATAAATAAATAATAAATAGTACAAAACCTGAACTACTAATTCCTTTTTTCTCTCCCATTATTCACCATGATTATTATTATTATTATTATTATTATTATCATTATTATTATTATTATCATCATTCACCCCAAACATAAACAAACACCAAAACACAAGCCAAACACACAGGCACACGAGGCAGGAGTAGCACCAGTTAACAAGGGAGAGGGAGAGGGAGAGGGAGAGGGAGAGGGAGAGGGAGAGGGAGAGGGAGAGGGAGAGGGAGAGGAAGAGAGAACAGTCAGGGAGAAGAGAGAGAGACAGTCAGGGAAAGGAAAGGATCAGGAAGAGAGAGAGAGAACAGTCAGAGAGAGGGAGAGAATTGTCAGAGAGAGAGGGAGAGAAAACAGTCAGAAGAGATGGAGAGAGAATTGTCAGAGAGAGGGAGATAAAAGTCAGAGAGAAAGGGAGAAGGAGAAGAAAAAGAAGGAGGAGACGGTCAAGGAGAACAAGAGGGAGAAGAAGAAAGAAGGAGAGATAGAGAGAGAAAGAGAGAGAGAGAGAGAGAGACAGAGAGAGAGAGAAAGGTCAGGATTCAAGGTCATGTACTCACCTATTCCCCACATTGCTTCCCATCTGAGAGCGTCTGGTGGATGCCTGGCGCTGTCGGGTCATGAAGGAGTGACCTTGGTCCACCGAGGAGAGGCGGTGACTAATCATTTGGCGGTGCATCTGCATACCCTGGGGTAAATAAATAATGAAATAAAAACACTCCAAACTTAACACACCTAACCTAACCTCACCTAACCTCACTTCACCCTCTCCTTACCAGGTTATAGAAGGCAGTAGTGATGAGTTTCTCCTCCATGTCGCGTACCATCTTACTCTTCTCTGTCTCACGCTGAAAATACCCAAAAAACAGTTCAATATTCACTCTTTTCTCTATAGGTAAGCACTGTTATGTCTCGCTTAATTAGTAGATGTATAGATGTGTTGTTTATATATGTGTTAAAGGTATTATGTTAAAATGTAAATATATAACTAAATGTACGGGGAAAATTTGATAAAACGAGGAATTATATGAGAAATTTGTAATACGCGATGAGGAAAATTAAACAACTTGAAAATTAAACAACTTGAAAATTAAACAACTTGAAAATTAAACAACTTGAAAATTAAACAACTCGAAAATTAAACAACTTGAAAATTAAACAACTCGAAAATTAAACAACTCGAAAATTAAACAACTTGAAAATTAAACAACTCGAAAATTAAACAACTTGAAAATTAAACAACTTGAAAATTAAACAACTCGAAAATTAAACAACTCCAAAATTAAACAACTCCAAAATTAACGACAATATTAGATTTTTGATAGCCAATTAATACCCAAAAAAATCACAATATACCAAGAAATACATAATAATCTTCCCCTAACAAGGTATAAATATAATTAACACATAACCTTTATTAGTCTACCTTTAAACATGACCTTACTTCCATGTCCTCAATGATACGTTATCTTTAAACATGACCTTAATTAGTCTACCTTTAAACATGACCTTAAACTTCACGTCCTCAATGATACGTGACCTTAATTAGTCTACCTTTAAACATAACCTTAATTAGTCTACCTTTAAACATGACCTTACTTCCATGTCCTCAATGATACGTTACCTTTAAACATGACCTTAACTAGTCTACTTTTAAACATAACCTTAATTAGTCTACCTTAAAACATGACCTTACCTTCACGTCCTCAATGATACGTGACCTTAATTAGTCTACCTTTAAACATGACCTTACCTCCATATTCTCAATAATCCGTTCTTTATCCTGTATTGCTGTGCGGAGGTGTGAGACGTCCGGGACCAGCGCTGGGTTGTGTTTAGGGTCGAGTGTCTTGATAACTGACTTTGCCTTCCCTAAGTACTTCTTGTAACGCTCCTCCATCGCCTCCATCTCACCTTCCTTCTTAGTCAGTGATTCCTCCAGTCTTGATACTTTCTCTCCTGTAGAAAGTGTGAGGATTTTCATAAAGGTATAATTGTAATAATTTTTGGTATTTGTTTTTATTTGTTTGATATTATTTTTTTTTATTTATCTACGTAAAATAAGTTACAAAATATAAATAAAATGTGTGAGGATTTTAAATAGACGTGTGATGGTATTAATTGGTTATTTATCTATGTAAAAAGATAAATAAATAAATAAAGTCAAGATATATATATAAAAAAAATCGAAAAATCAAACGTTAAAAAAAAATTCAAACAAAAAATTAGTCAAAACATAACGAAAAAAATTACGAAAAATAAAAAACCAAAAACATTAAAAAAATAGTTACAATATAAACAAAAAATCGAAAAAAATAAAAATAAAATAAAAATCACTCGTTCACTTACTAGACTCAACAAGTTTTCGTTCCATGTCGTTAATCCTCCGAGGGTCAGCTTGGGCGTCCTGTGTTCTGGCAGGGGCGTGGGTGGAGGAGGAGGTGGTGGTGGCGGGTGTGGTGGTGGTGGTGGTGAAGGAGGTGGAGCGAGCTTCTTCTACCTCACTCTCAAGCTCCATAATTCTTGTGTTGAGTTGTCTGTTGTGGGATTAGGGTCATCTCTCTCTCTCTCTCTCTCTCTCTCTCTCTCTCTCTCTCTCTCTCTCTCTCTCTGTTACTTACCTTTCTCTTTCTCTCTCCTCTTACCTTCCTCTCTTCCTTCCCTTTTATTATGTTATCTTTCTTTCTTTCTATCCATCTGTTTCATTCTATTATCTTTCTTTTCCTTTCTTTTCCTCCTTTCCTTTCTTTCCTCCTTTCCTTTCCTTCCTCTTCTAAACGTTTTCAAATCACCACACACACACACAGACACACACACACACACATACACAAACTTACACAAACCTCATTAAACCTTTCCGTACATCACAATTCAATTTAAATCATGTTAATATTAATAGTTAGTTAGTTTCAAAAAGCTTAATTACATCCATTAGTAAATACCTTTCCCTTACATTCTCTCCATGCTAATTAGGAGTAAATGATCTTCCCTCTCTCTCAATCCCTCTCGTTTCCCATAGCATAAATATCCTTAATTAACATAGCATAACATGTGCATTTAATCCGAGCTCCTCCCAGCGACGCACACACATACGCATACACACATAGTACCACAGAGAAGAAGGGAAGGATGTGTACGTGTGTGTGTGTGTGAGGGAAGGAAGGGAAGGAAGGAGTGAAAGGAGTATAAGAAGAGAATGTGAGGAAGAAAGGAAGAAAGGAGGGAAGAAAGATAAAGAGAAAGAGAAAGAGAAAGAGAAAGAGAAAGAGAGAGAGAGAGAGAGAGAGAGAGAGAGAGAGAGAGAGAGAGAGAGAGAGAGAGAGAGACCACACATACATATACAGTCTCAACACTACACAACATCACCAAACAATTATGGAATCAGAACAACTTGAAGAATTAAGAAACAAAACCAAACATTATGAAAGTTAAGTTAAGATATTGGTGGGAAAAAGTTAATAATTAGAAGATAAAAGTAAAGTTGAAGCATAGTTATAAAGGGAATAAAGTTGACATTAGATATATTAAAATACGGGAAAGAAAAGTTTAAATTGAATAAGAAATTGTTAAGATACACTTTTTTCTTTTCATTCTGACAAATAGAAAATAGAATAAAATAAAATAAAAGTAAATTGAATGAGAAATTGTTAAGATAGACTGTTTTTTTTATAGTTTTTTTCCTTCTTTGATATAAAAATAAAAGAATAATAAAAAAAATAAAGTGTAAATTGAATAAGAAATTGTTAATATACACTTTTTTTTATAGTTTTTTCCATTCTTTGACATAAAAAAATAAATAACAGCTAATGGGAAGTGTAAATTATATAAGAAATGGTTAAGATGCAATGAATAAATAATGATGATAATGATAATGATAATAAATAATAAATAATAATAATAATAATAATGAAATAGTATAGTTAAATAATATCGCTTTATCGTGTTTTTGTCTTACTTTACATTGCCAAAAAAATAAAATAAATAAATAAATAAATAAAATGAAATAATAACTTCCTTCTAACAATCAATATATAATCAATTTATTATATTTTTGGCATTAATTCACTGGATATTACCTGTGTGCGCGTGCATGTGCGTATGAACCCAACACACACGTACACGCACACACATATAAATGCACATCTATATCAACTGTCTTATTCGTGTTTTGACTCGTATATAGAACACAGACAGACAGACAGACAGAAGGGTGAGTGAGGCAGTGTTAGTGTGGGTGTGTTGGACAGACAGACAGACAGACAGACAGACAGATAGATAGATAGAGAGGGAGGAAGGAAGGAAGAGAGAGAATGTTTTAAGAATAGAAAAGAAGGGAAGGAAGGAAGGAAGGATTGAAGGATGGAGAGATAGAAGGAATAGGAGATAAAGATGGATGGATAGGAGGTAAGAATAGAGGAATAGAAGGAATGAGAGATAAAGATTGATAGATAGAAGACAAGGATGAAGAGATGAAAGATAAGAATTGAGAGAATGAAAGAGAGAGGAAGATAGGGAGATTGAGAAAGAGATTGAGGGAAGGGAGGGAGGGATGGAGGGAGGGATGGAGGGGGAGAGGTGGAGGCAGGCATAGCAAGGCACAAACAAGGTAACAAGCGAACAAGCAAACAAGCAAACAAGCCCAAGCAACCCGAGGTAAAGGTGTCAACGAAATAAAACTCAAAAAAATTCACAATTAGCAAAGTGTATTTTTTTTTATCTCTCTCTCTCTCTCTCTTTCTCTTTCTCTCTTTCTTTCAATTATATTTTTAAAGATAATTCTATACAAGAAAAAAATCGTTGTGGTATTTGACTAATTAATGAAAAGTATATAATTAAAAAAAAAAATTGTGTTGCATTAAATAACTATAGTATGTATGTATGTATGTATAAATATATATATAAATAAAAAGTAGTATGGTGTCGTAATAGTAGTAAAAAATAGTAATAGTAGTAGTAGTAATAGTAGTAATTCAAAAGTATAAATAAACTCTATGTATATATAATAATAATAATAATAATAATAATGAAAAAAAAAAATTAAATAGTTGCCATGTTATCTACGTTCAGCAAACATTTATTTTTCTACAACAGGAAAAATAATATTGCTTTATAATACCAGGGATGCTTAGGCTTGCAGCTTATACCTCCTCTCTCTCTCTCTCTCTCTCTCTCTCTCTCTCTCTCTCTCTCTCTCTCTCTCTCTCTCTCTCGCTGTGTTTTGAGGTGTAAAAATATGAAAAAACGAAAAATGTAGGAATTGATGGAGGAGGAGGAGGTGTGTGTGTGTGTGTGTGTGTGTGTGTGTGTGTGTGTGTGTGTGTGTGTGTGTGTGTGTGTGTGTGTGTGTGTGTGTGTGTGTGTGTGTGAGTAAGTGAACACAAATGCAACACAGACAGACAGAGAAAATGGAAATAAATAAAATAAAATAAGATTAAAATAACGATTGAAAAAAGAAAAAGAAAGAGAAAGAGAGAGAGAGAAAGAGAGAGAGAGAGAGAGAGAGAGAGAGAGAGAGAGAGAGAGAGAGAGAGAGAGAGAGAGAGAGAGAGAGAGAGAGAGAGAGAGAGAGAGAAGAGAGAGAGAGAGAGAGAGAGGAATGAAAGAAATAAAGGGAGGTAAAAGGGGGGTTGAGTTTGGGGTTTTTGGGGGGTGAAGGGGGGGTGAGGGGGGGTGGGCGTGGCTAACATGCAACAAACAAACAAACAAACAAACACAAACATGCAAGCACACCACAACACCATAAGTCTGTGGTGATGACGTACACACACACACACACACATATACACACATACATACATACATACATACAGACAGACACTATCCCCCTCCTCCCTCACCACACCTTCCTTAAGACTGTGGTAGTGTGGCTAATGTGGCTAATATAATAATGTTGATGTGTTATATATATATATATATATATATATATATATATATATATATATATATATATATATATATATATATATATATATATATACTTTGGCACCACAAGTAAATAAAAATAAAAAAATAAATAAATAAAATAAAATAAAATAAATAAATAAATAAATAAATTACTGTCGTTTGAATCCACTTGATAATTAATAAACTCAATTTCAACGCATCTCAATTATAATTATTAAAATGCTATTAATTTATTTATTCCAGAGCGAGGGGTGGTGGTGGTGGTGGTGGTAGTAGTAGTAGTAGTAGTAGTAGTAGTAGTAGTAGTAGTAGTAGTAGTAGTAGTAGTAGTAATAGTAGTAGTAGTAGTAGTAGTAGTAGTAGTAGTAGTAGTAGTAGTAGTAGTAGTAATAGTAGTAGTAGTAGTAGTAGTAGTAGTAATAGTAGTAGTAATAGTAGTAGTAGTATTTTGGTGTTAAATGCAAATTGGTGTAAGACTAATTGATTATTTGAACTTCATGGTTTGGTAAATGCCTTTTCATAGAGATCATTCATGTCTTTCTAGTATTGTATTATAAGTATTAAGTTAAGTTTGATAGATATATAAGTATTTAAGTATCTTTCTAGTACTGTATAAGTATTAGGTTAAGTTTGATAGGTATTTAAGTATTACCTAATGTTCCTGCTAATACCTAAATGCATAATTAAGTGGTAGTAATGATAACAATAAATATAATGAAAAAAATAAGGTCTTTTCTTTGCTATGCCTAATGTAGTTATCACAGCCTCAAAATGCAAAAAAAGAATAATAAAATAAAAAATATATATAAAAAATTAAGCATATTATCTAAAATCTATCATATCGTTCTCTTTTGAAAATAAATTATGACACAAAAAGATTTAAAAAAAAATAATAATATAAAAAAGCAATGATAAAAAAAAAAAACTGATAATTAACTCCATAAACCATATCCAAAAAGTAAAATAAATGGAAAAACAAATAAATAACAATAATAATAATAATAGTATTCAATATAAATCCAGGTGTTGATTGGGCAGGTGAGGTGCATTACAGGTGTTTAACGAGGCAGACACACCTGTGCTGGCCGGCGGTGCAGGTGTGGGAGGTGCCGAGGAGGGTGTGCATGGAGGTGTGTGCGTGGGGGGGGGTGCGGAAGGGGTGTGCATGGGGATGTGCGTTAGCGTGTGTGCATTAGGGTGTGTGCGCATTAGGGGGTGTATGTGTGCGTGCGTGAGGGTGAGAGCGTGTGCGTGCGTGTATGTGCGTGGAATGCATCAACAAAAACTGACTAAATGCAGCCGTGTGGAAATAAATAAGCATGTGCGCACGTGTGTGTGTGTGTGTGTGTGTGTGTGTGTGTGTGTGTGTGTGTACGAGGAAGATATAAAGAAGAATGAGGAGGATAAAGAATAATAATAAGGAAGATATGAAGAAGAAGAAGAAGAATAAAAAGAGAAATATGAGGAAGATAGGAATAGCTTACACACACACACACACATAAAGAAAATTCAACATGAGTAAGATAAGATAGGATTAAAAAAAGATAATTATAATGAGTAAGATAAGATAGAAAAAACATTAAAAAAGGACTTAATAGAAGGAGATAATGAGTGAGTGAGTGAGTGAGTGAGTGAGTGAGGAGAGAGATACACCACAACACAACCACAACCACAGTCAAACCTAACCTAAACCAATACAATAAAACAAAAATAATAAATAAATAAATAAATAAATAAATTAAATAAAAATAAACTTTAAAACCATTGAATTGAACACATCTTTGAATTAAAAAAATAAACAAAAAAGAAAAAGAAAAATGGAAATTATCTTATATCAATGAACACTGAATGGAGGGAAGAACGGAGGGATAGAGAGGATGGAGAGAGGATAGGTCAGGTCAGGTGAGGTCAGGTCAGCCATACAGTGACCTATTCTTACCTTCCCTTTAGACTCATATAGAAGGAGTCTGGAATGTGATTATCTACCTACATACATACATACATACATAGATAAAAGGCTTTACACATTGTTCTTAATCTGACTCAGTCTTCATACAGTCAGATGGAAAATAACACACAACTAAAAAAAAACAAAATAAATAAAATAAAAAAATATACATACATACATACACATAATATGCATGCAAGCCTATTAATCTATATATATAAAAAAAACTAAATTCACATATATACAAACAAACAAATAAGTGAAATCATGATAAAACACGATATATATATATAAAAAAACTAAAGATTAATAAAAACACATAAATTGGACTTAATAATTAATGACACTTGTTAAATTATTGGATCAGCATCTGGCAACACTGACCTAACCTAACCTAACCTAACGAGAGTCCTGAAGCGAGGCAGCGCGGCGCACACACGGAAGCGCACACCGGGAAAAAGCGTACATGATATCTAACTAATGATTGCACAAGCTGTCACCCCCTCACTCCCCCCCCCCCCCCCTCTCTCTCTCTCTCTCTTTCTTTCTCTCTCTCTCTGGCACCGGGTAAGGTCTTAGGGGTGACTTAATTAACTCTAGTTTGGCACAATACTTCATTTTTTGTCATTATAACTAGGCACAGCGGGTCAACTAGCTACGCGCACACACACACACATACTATTACACGCACACGTACACACACACGCACACGCACCACATGACTAGTTTGTTAAGCAGTCGTGTCAACTTTTCCCGACATTATAAAGTTGAACGAGTTATACGGATTTTCACCCAACCTTCCTTCCCTCTGTGTACGTTCATTTACCTACATCATGTGCGCCTTCCACTTAGCTGTGTAGGTCCCTTCTGCCACTTGACTGATCAGACCGGCAGCACCTAAGCCGGCACTGCCCTGGCACTGCTGTCTGCCTTGGCACAACCTAAAGAGCTGCTCTGATATATTCCATGACTAGGAAGACCAATTAAGAGTGGCAGTGAGGAAGGAAGGAAGGAAGGAAGGAAGGAAGGAAGGAAGGAAGGAAGGAAGGAAGGAAGGAAGGAAGGTGGGAAGGAAGGAAGGAAAGGTGGGAGGTTCAGGTTGGGTTTGGGTTTGGGTAAGGAATGGTAATTTGAATGGGAGAATGGGTGTGATGGGGAGGTGTTAGGGGCCGTGGTGGTAGTGGTGGTGGTAGTGGTAGTAGTGGTGGTGGTGGTAGTGGTAGTGGTGGTGGTGGTGGTGGTGGTAGTGGTAATCATAATCCTTAGCTTGTGAATCCTTGTGTTGGTGGTGGCAGGGAGACACAGTAGGGTTTAGTAAGCAGTGGGTGGGTGGGCGTGGGCGTGGGGATGGGGGTGGGTTAGCTGTGGGCCTGTCAGACTACCAACAGCCTTGGATTTAAAGATATTTCAATGTACATTTATACCTTGTCTTTATAGCTGTTTTAAGGGACTGAATACCTTGTTTCTATGGCTATTTCAACGTACTTATTGCCTTATTCAGATAGCTATTTCAAGGTACATTTATACCTTATTATTATAGCTATTCAAGAGTACTTCATAGATATATTTATATGTACATTTCACGGTACATAATTAGTAGTATTTCCAGCCACTTAACAGCACCCTTGCCCGACCCTGCAAGCTGAACACAGGTTAATACAGTACACTCTATGCCTTTATGTCTAAGTGTATCAAGGTGTACATAGAGATAATACAGCATTGAGTGTCTCCGCGACCACCACCTTCGCAGTCTTGTTCCTTGGCTTCACCACATGGCCAGCTTGTCCGAGGGGAGGAGTAAATATCTTCTCTGTGGTCTTACGTTGATTAGGATTCTTCACCTTAGATTGCCGACGGAAAAATGAGTATGTGCGTCCTAGCGCTGACTCCCTCTCGGGTGAGCCGGGGGGGGTGAGGGACCGCTGGGGGACTGCTGGTACTCCGCCTGGTGCCCCTCGCCGTCGCCGCCGTCGCCCGTCCGCGTACGCCTTATACTGCATAGGGTTATAACCTTCTGGGTCATCTGAGGCTGCGTCTGTGTAATCATCGTGACTAAAAGACGTACATGACTCTGAGCTGACTAAGGGCGCCGCGTACATACCCAGTGTGAGTCGTCTCTCTAAGGTCTCAAGGTCAGTGTCGGTGTCCGTGGCCGAGAGAGGGACCGGCCGCACCCGACCTTGAATTTTACTATGGGGTGAACGCGCCACCTCAAACCGGGTGAACAGTGCATCGCTAACTAGTGTGACCCCCGGCGATTTACCCTTCTCTCCTGGGGTGTCCTGTGGGGGGTGCGGAGGGGACATGCGCTCTCTGGGGGACGCGGGGGAGTACTGCCCTCCCCCAGCGACAGGTATGGGGTCAGTGTGGCTTACTTGCGACACAACCGGTTCACGAAATTTAACGTGATTTAGTTGTTTTCCTATTGATGGTGTTAGGCTCCCCCTGCTTGGTCTTGGGCTGGGACTGGGGGAGTGTGTGGTCTTGTCCCTGGGGTGTTTGAGTGAGGGGACGCACTGGGGGGTGATGGGGTGTGCTGGGGAGGTGTTTGGGGGGTGGTGTGTGGGGTGTTTGTTTGTATTGATGTGTGGTGTTTGTGTGACCTCTGTGACCCCGTTTGTGACCTCATTTGTACCTCTCACCTCCCTCAATGGTTGGCTAGTGAGGGACGGAGAGAATAAAGAAAACGAGGTACTTCTCTCCACTCTGATTGGCTGCTGCGTGGAGGAAGGTGCAACGCTATTGGTCGCCTTCACCTGTCCCCTGCCTCTGATTGGCTGGACGGAGGCACGTAAGGGTGTGTTCCTATCTAATGGCGTGATTCCCTCCCGTTTATTTACCTGTATGGAGGAATAAGCTGGACTATTTCTCTCCAATCTAACCTCACTCCTACGTAGGGATTGGAGGGAAGGAGGAGGGAGGGAGGTAAGGATTAGTTTATCAGTCTCGCTTTTCCTTGATCTGTTCTCTGGGGGCTGTGACGGGCTTCTGCTTGGGGCTTTACTACTACCTGCTGCCTTCCTGCTTGCCTGTGGAGGGCTGCTTTCACTCCCTGACCTCCTCCTGCTGTCCTCCGATTCACTCCTCTTACGGATACTAGCTCGGTTTCCTCTGTCTAATCCACACGGTGTTTTAATAGGCATTGGTATTTTTTCCTCTATATTCCTGGTTACTGGGGTGTACTGGGGTTTCTCTGGGGTGTCTGTTTGCTCCTTAGACTCCTTCGGGTTGGGTGTAGGACTCGTGATATCCTTCAGAGCCTCCTGGAGTCCTTGGGTCGGTGAGGATATCTTCCCGTTTGATCTATATCTCGTCGCGTTGATGCTGTTTGGAAGGCGGGGGGAGTTATGGGGGGTAGGGGACTCTGGGGTGATTGGGGTGCGTGTGTAACCTCCCCCACCACTACCACCCCCACTCATACGTCCTGTAGGGGAGACCGGAAGGGGGGAGGTGGTAGTGGGAGGCGGTGTGTTTGTGTCGGGGGAGAGTTTAGTAAGCGAGGATGACTGTGTGTGTGTGGGTGTGGTAGGTGTGGTAGAGGTGGTGGTGGGGTGTGTGAGGGGTGATAAGGGTGGGGAGGAGGAGGTGTTAGGCTGCACAGAGGCGGGGGTGGAGGTGGTTTTATACAGTGGAGGGTTGTAGGAGCAGACTGAGTGAGGACGCGGGGAAGGATGGGAAGGAGAACAACAGCGGAGACAGGTGGAGGTGTGGGCTGGGTGTGAGTGGTGGAGGATGGTGGTGGGGGAGTGGGTGTGCGGGTGGGGGAGGAGGTCAGTGAGGTGGTGGGCCGTACACTCCTCCACAATAGGGGGAATAACTGGACTTAAACATCGGTAAATCCCAGAGACTCCCGATTCTAGAGTACCGGGATACATGCCGGATATACCTGAGTCTAAAGTCCCGGTGAAGTCCCGTTGGTGACCTTCCTCCTCACAGCTACTTGGGGACGTCCTACAACACCCACTGTCCTCATTAGTAGGGGAAGGAGGGATCTTAAACTCATGGATGTGTCTGATTACGATTGGTGTCTCCTTGCATGTCTGTGTGGCGAGTGTGGCGAAGGATGTGGTTGGGAGAGGCGGTAAGGAGGTGGACTGTGAGAAGGGGAAGGGAGGTGGGGAGGAGGAGGTAGTGGAAGAGTGGAAAAATAGCCCTTTAGGTTGACGTAAAATCAATAAATCGGACTCGCTTGCCCACTTTAGATTCCTACGGATGACGCGAAGTTTCCGATCACTCGTAAAATGATAATCCGGGAGAGTGAAGCTATGAGGGTGTAGGGGAGGAGAGAGGGAGCCCCCCAGCTTACATTGAGGGGAGAACACACCTCCACCCTCCCCCAGGTTCCCCCCAGATCCCCACCTGTTTTCCTGTGTCAGAGATGCTTGTCGTTCCTGGAGGTCTGACACGAGGGTTTGAAGCATTGGGAGCTGGTCGCTGCTGCCTCCCTCCGCCGCCTTCTTCAATACACTGTTCTCGTACTGTAAACGCATCAACCTCTCCCTGAAATAGATATACTAAGTTATAATGATGATAATAATAATGTTGATGTTGGGTGGTATGACCTTGAATGGAGTGTTATTGTTGTTTTTGTATATATTGAGAAAGAAAATTATGAGACATGATTAGTTATAATGATGATATGTTTTGATGTTATGTGGTATGACCTTGAGAGTGTTGTTGTTGTTGTTTTTGTATATATTAAGTAAGAAAATTGGAAGAGACTGGTAATGTTATTTTTATATATATTTTGTGTATGTATAAATAAAAAAAAAACACCTTAAACATAGGGAATCTTATCGTTATTTTTATATATATTTTGTGTATGTATATATTTAAGAAAACAAAATCAAGAAAGGAACTATTAACATCATTTATATATATATTTCCTGTATATGTTAGCAAATATAATATAAAAACTTCAAAAAAACATAAAATAGAAGTAAAACAAATACACAACATGACTCTCCCGCCCATTACCTGAATTCATGAGGTACAGCGTCTAGAAGGTCAACATCGGAGAGGTCAGAGGGAGGTCGCGAGGCTGTGTCAGGGTAGGTGATGGTGGAGATGTGACACTTGAGGTCTTCTATTGTCTCCTTCAACCCATCCCTCTCCTTGGCTAGACGCTGAGGGTAGGATAGGATAGGTTAGGTAAGGAAAGGATAGGTAAGGTTAGGATAGGATAGGATAGGAAAGGATAGGTTAGGTTAGGAAAGGATAGAAAAGGATAGGTAAGGTAAGGTTAGGTTAGGTAAGGTTAGGTTAGGTTAGGTTAAGTTAAGTTTAGGTTAGGTTAGGTAAGGTTAGGAAAGGTTAGGAAGGGATAGGAAAGGTTAGGTTAAGTTAGGAAAGGATAGAATAGGTTAGGAAAGGATAGGAAGGGATAGGTAAGGTTAGGAAGGGATAGGAAAGATTAGGAAAGGTTAGAAAAGATTAGGTTAGTTTAGCAAAGGTAAGTCTTTTGAAATATGAATAAAGATAATGATTAAGATTGAAATACATTAGATATCAATATGCTCGCTCACTCTCACTCTCACACACACAGACACACACACACACACACATACACACACACACACACACACGCACACACTTACATCTCTCTCTTGGGCCAGCGCTTCCATCTTCTCGGCTAATTTTTTGTTTTCGAAGACCTGCCTGTCTGTCTTTTTGGCCTCGTCACCAAGCTTCTGATGCAACTCACCGACCTGTTTCTTGTACATGTCAAGCTGAGGCCGCCACGTTCCACTCTTCTTCACCTCCTGTTGTGGTAGGAAGGTGTGGTGAGATGGGGGGGGTGGAGGGAGGTGTGTGGAGGGAAGGTGTGTGGAGGGGAGGTGTGTGTGTGTGTGTGTATGTGTGTGTTGTTTTAGGGGAAAATCTATCTCTCTCTTTCTCTTTCTGTTGTGGTAGGGAAGGTGTGGTGAGATAGTGGGGGTGAGGGGATGGGTGTGTGTGTGTGTATGTGTGTATGTGTGTGTGTGTGTGTGTGTGTGTTGTTTAGGGGAAAATCTATCTCTCTTTTTCTCTCTCTCTTATCTATATTTCATTCTCTCTTTTCATTATTTTATTTTTATTTCTCTCTAGTTATAATGTTAAGTATTATCTCCATCTATCTCCTTCTTCCTCCCTTCCTTCTCTCCTTCCATCTTCTCCCTCCTCTCTTCCTTCCTTCCCTACTATCCTCTATACCTGTCTTTACCTCCTTCCTCTCCTATCCCTTCCTTCATCTCTTCCTCCTTTTCCTCCTCACATTGCTTTTTCTTCCTTCCCTTCCCTCCCCTCCTCCCACTTTCCCTCTCCCTCCCCTTCCCTTCTCTTCTCTTCCTCACCTCCTAATCTCCGTTCCTTTCCCTTCCTCCCCTTCCTTCACCTCTTCCTACCTTCCTTCCCACACCTGCCCCCTTCACTTCCCTTCCTTCCTTTCCCTCCCATCTCCTACCTTCCTTCCCTTCCCTTTCTTCCTCACCTCCCACCTTCCCTCCTCCTCCTCCCCTTCCTCACCTCCTCCAGCTCCAGGTTCTGTTGCATGTAGTCAGAGTTCTTCTCCTCGAGTATTCTGACTTGTCTCTTGAGGTCACTAAGTTCCTCGAGTTTCTTTTTGTAAGTTTCCATTGTCCCCTCGTACACCACGGCTCTCTCACTCATCTCTCGCAGCACGTCAACCTGTGTGGTAATAGTGTGGTGATAAGGTGAATAGTAATAGTAATAGTAATAGTAGTAATAGTAATAGTAATAAAAGCAATACAGCATAAACGCACACACACACACACACACACCTCGTCCTTGAGTGAGCGTGCCTGGTCTGCTAGCTGCTGTAGTTCTTCATTCTTTGCCTGCACCTCCTGGTTCTCTCTGTCCAACACCTCAGAGCGAGAACGATACTCATCACGCGCTGAAACACACACACAGTCAGGTTAGGAAAGTTAAATTAGGTTAGGAAAGTTATGTGTTTGGTCCAGCGCCACTCAACCAAACACATAGATGGCCTTGCAGAACTGCCCTATACTATACACAATACCCCCCAAAAACACACCCAAACACCCCCTTAACCCCCCCCGCAACCTCACCCACCTGACCTGTTCTCTCCTTCTCCTGTCACTGCTACTAGAGGCCACAGATTCAATTAGCCAAACCACATATGTAGACAGAATGCATAGATAGGTTGTTTCAGTGTTAGGTCCATTGGTCACTGGAACTCCCTCCCAGACAGTGTTGTTGGTGCCAATACTACTGATACACTGAAACCAGACCTTCACCTTGACCTTGGAGACTCACTCTTTGTTTACACTCAATACATTTACCCGGGAATATCATATAATTAATGGTTCCGTTAATCTACATTTGCTTAGTGACTTCACGTAAGATATAACCACATTTAACACAGTTCCATCCATTATTCTCTGCAATTCCCCATGTTTTATGTTAACCTAATGGGCTGATGTGCCAGGAAATGTGGGCTGCCCATCTACACCACTGACATTGAACCATGACTGTAATTTAGGGGCCAACCAGGTAAATAAACACACACACACACACACACACTCCTACTCACATGTCTCTGCTTTAAACAGTTCATCCTGCAGTCCTTCAATCTGCTTCCTGAGGTCCTTGTACTTGAGTGTGGAGGACGAGCCGGCACCAAGGTCAGCCCCGGCCTCCCACGCCTCAAGACGACACACCAGCCGCTCATTCTCAGTGCCAAGGGTCTTCCTCTCCTCCTTCATCACGGAGATCTGGAGGAAGGGTGAGGGTGTGAGAGTGAGGGGTGGTGGGGTGAGGTTGAGGGGGAGGTTGTGTGTGGGTGTGTGTGTGTTTGTGTGTGTGTGTATGTGTGGATGTGTGTGTGTGTGGATGTGTGGTTATGTATGTTTTTTTCATTCCCTCTCTTGTATGTGTGTGTGTGTGTGTGTGTGTGTGTGTGTGTGTGTGTGTGGATGTGTGGTTATGTATGTTTTTTTCATTCCCTCTCTTGTATGT
>JAXIVD010002329.1:60000-62509 GCA_036785275.1 Cancer borealis | reverse complement strand
TAATATACACCCACAACTCACTCCCTTGAAACGTAGCCTAATTAGTTAGTTTTGAATTTCTACAAATATTTTTTTCTATAACTATTATTTTCTAAAAGTATTATTTTCTATAAATATTATTTTCTGTAAGTATTTTTTTCTACAAGTAATATTTTCTAGAATGATTTTTTTTTTCCTGGTCCCAATATTTTCGTTCCGTCGTGTCGCCTCCAGCTAGGCTACCCCTTCTAACACACTCTTAAATGCGCTATAACTTTAAAAACACACTAAATAAACGTAATTCCCTTCACACAAATAAACTATAAAACTTTCTGAATCACCACACTGAAAAACAACCACAAAAAAATCACGACACATCATAGAAATTAAAAAAATAAGAATAAAAATGAAATTAACACTTACCACATCATAGCCTCGTCATATCTATCACCTTTTGTCTTCTCCTGGCGTTATTATCCTCTTCTCCTTATCGTCCTTCACTATAATTAACCCCAGATACTTGTTTTACACTATCCTTACGTTACAGGCTAAGACGATAGTTAATAACGCGGAAAATAAAAGATAAAATAAGCACTACCACGCCGCGGGCGCTCCTCGTCACAATGCGGTCACTGTAATAGAGGAACTGTAAGGGAGGAGCTTGAGTCTTGAGAAGAGATTCATTCACTCATTCGAAGTTTGATCATATATACGTTGATAATTAATGTTCTAAGGTTATTAACACCACCACAACGTCTATATTAATTACCACACACAATACCGTATCCTTATCGTCCTTATTAATGCATGTAATATGTTTTTTTTATAAGTTTTATCTCGCTGCGTCGACACATGCACCGAACCGAATGTTATTTAAAATTTTTGGCGCAAACGAGTAACCTGCTTGCAACTTTGCCACATATCACTTAATTTCCATCATTATTTTACGCCTACACACTGTCGTTTTATTAATGATTAAATACAGTGTTTTTATAAGACAGTGACATCGCCCGTTATAAGGATGCAGCAAGACGAGGCTCTGAGGAGGAAGACTGCTCCACTATCTACTCCAGTGTTATTCACTAATCTACTCCCTCTGTCCCCTAAGCCCCATCCCTGTTAAGGGACGGGGTATTTTGAAGGTAGAGGGTAATGGAATAGTATAATTATTACGTATATTGTATCACCACCACCAAACACACACACACTCTCTCTCTCTCTCTCTCTCTCTCTCTCTCTCTCTCTCTCTCTCTCTCTCTCTCTCTCTCTCTCTCTCTCTCTCCCTCCATTCTCGCCTCTCTCCCTTCATTCTCGCCTCTCTCCCTCCATTCTCGCCTCTCTCCCTCCATTCTCGCCTCTCTCCCTCCTCCCTCCTCCTCGCGCTCTCCCTCCATTCTCTCCCTCTTCCCTCCATTCTCTCCGTCCTACCGTCTCTCTCCTTCTCTCTCTCTCTCTCTCTCTCTCTCTCTCTCTCTCTCTCTCTCTCTCTCTCTCTCTCTCTCTCTCTCTCTTCTCCCTCTCTCTCCCTTCCTCTCTCCCTCTCCTCCTCCTCCTCTTCCCTCCAATCAGCTAGTGTCTCGATGCTTAATTAAATCTTTCCTTCCAGCTCACACCATAACTAAGACGATAATAGTATATGCTTATAGAATATTTTGTACTTTGAATAAGATATTGTTTCACATCTATGAATACTTAAAGAATCTAATACAATACTCTCTTTCTCTATGGTTAAGAGTTCAGTAATTTGTAGACGTACACAGACCCTATAGTATTCATTAAAAATATGTTTAATTATTATAAGCTATATATTGCGAATCTGCTTTCAATATAAGATTCTTTTACTACTAATACTACTACTACTAATAAAACAATGATATTAAGCAAACACACATCTTTATTTATATTAGCAGAGGCATAAATACATTGGATTGGGTCCCATAAGTACAAGACGCAGCTATTCACTTGTTTCCAGGATAAGCGCAGCAAGAAGCCTCAGTACAAGCAGAAACAATTGAGCAGAGGCGGGAAGGGCGGGAAGGTATTACTACTTACTGATTTAGCGGGAAGTTTTTATTACAGCAAAAACGAAGAAAAAATAACATAAACAAATAGAGCGAAGGTTTTAATTAATTAAGTAAATGAGAAACATTTCAGGAAGGAAAAAAAAATATCACAAGAGGAATTATAGAAGAACACAAAGTCTTTAGAAATAAACTTAGAAAAAAAAGAATATAGAAAAAATTAAGTCGGTCTGTATTGTGTAAGCACAGTCATGACAATGAAGAATTTAAATTGAATTGAAAACATCATAAATGCGAGAGAATAACATATCTATACAAGCCAGTAACCTACATTGACAGCGGGAAAATTTCAGTAGAGGCGGGAGGCGGGAGGCTGGAGCAGGAGTAGTACTGCTTAATATCAACCGAGGATATTCAGCAGGGACGAGAAGATTTCAGCAGATGAGTAGAGACATTGTAGATGACAGGAGGGCAGCAGGAGTTGATAACCACGCCATCTTCAGTCCAGA
>JAXIVD010002329.1:40000-57500 GCA_036785275.1 Cancer borealis | reverse complement strand
ACAGGACAGGCAGAGAGAGAGAGAGAAAGACACCCTAAGGCGAACTAAGTGAATGAGGCAGGGAGAATGCGGGAGATGAGGAGAAGAGGAGAGAAGGAAGAGGAGGGAGAGTGTGTAGGCTTATTCTTGACCCCCTAAGGCAGGAAAGAGAGAGGAATGAGAGGGAGGGAGGAAGGGAGACAAGGATATAGAAGGTAGGACAGAGAAAAATGAGAGGCAGGATTGGAAAATGTAGAATGAAAAGAAGGAAGAAAGAAGACACTTAGGAGAAAAAGAAGAAATATTTTAGATGTAAGAAAAAAGGAGAAATATGATCAATAGAATAAGAGGAATAAGAGTAAAGAAAGGAAATAGAAGACAATTGAAAGAGAAAGAAGATAGTGGATGAAAGAAATGAAAAGAACTATTTGAGACGTAAAAATAAAAAGGAATACTATGAGAAATGAAAAAAAAAAAAAGTGTTAAGGAAAGTCACTGCTATAAATATGATAAAATACAAGTGAGTTAGTATACAAATCTATAACAACAAATTACTCTACTGCTAATATAACAACAAACAAACAAACAAACACATCAATAAAATTACTATCATCACCACCATAATTTTATATATATTTTTTCTCTCATCCTTATCATTCCTTTGAGAGATGAGTGTGTGTGTGTGTGTGTGTGTGTGTGTGTGTGTGTGTGTGTGTGTGTGTGTGTGTGTGTGTGTGTGTGTGTGTGTGTGTGTGTGTGTGTGTTCGTTTGATCCTTGACTCCCAGCATCGAGGAACATCTCATCTCGAGGCCAATCTGTCACTCGAGTCGTTGCAGGTGTCGTCCTCTGTACCTGTCGTCCTCAATGGCTGCTAACACTCGACCGGTTGCCTCGTTCGACCTTGAAAATATAAGTCAATGTTTTTTTTTTTTTTATATATATACATTATAAGGGTACTGGCTAAGGGAAAATAAAAAATACGTAGATAAAAATTCCCCCTTGTCGTGAGGAGGAAATATGAGAATCACATTAATTCTACAATCTCAAAAAACATGTCAAATACAAATATAATTATAAAAAAAATGATAATAGTTAGAATTTTTGCTTTAAACTTGAACAATTTCCTTAATGAATAATTAAATATACTAAAAAAATATGAATACACTAATAAAACCAAGTAATAACATTTTAAAATCAATATGGAACACAAAACACAATATAATATAACACATACACTTCATATACCAATTATCCTCATTATTATCATTATCATTATCATCATCATTACTTCCCATCCTTACCTGAACCCGAGGAGGCGTTGAGAGGAGGAGGAGGAGGAGGAGGAGGAGGAGGGAGAGAGGAACCTACCACGTCTTCCTCCCATGATAGTCGTAGTAATACTCCCTTCACCAGTTGCATTCACAGTAGCCAGATCCATGAGGAACATAAGGCAATCGTAAACAAGCATCGTAATAAACATGGTGGACATCATAAGCCCAGCCGTTGTCCATCCATGTTGCTCTGGGGTTAATAAAAGTTCATTCATGATATCCTGAACCCAGTACCAAATATCCCACTGAAGACTCTGCAGACCTTTCATCCCTCACACACACACCCACTCTCTCACAATGCCTGCTAGCTTACTAATCCTCCTTACGAAGCTGTACTACCGTGTTATATACCTGCTGTGCCTCCCTCCTTCTGCTGGCTTAGATTTTATGACATGTGAGTTAAAACCACAACAGGAAAACGATCCATTCTAAATCCTCGCTTCACTGTGCATTATGATCAATTATTACGAGTGTGCATCTATTTTTTCCTCTTCATATAGAAATAAATGTGTAATAAAAGTCATATCAGTATCTATTAAGGATTATATGGCCAGGTAAATGCAGGAAAATATGATGACTCCATAAGTAAAGGAGGAAATTCAGCCTCATATATGTAAGGAAAATATCACATTAATCAACCTAGTGACAGCGTGTATGTGTGTCAGTGTGTTGCTTGCTCCCCTTCTGAGGATATTACGAGGCGGACGACGAGGACTTACGAAGCGTAATGAAGAGAATGAGGTAAAAATAGAAGAATGTACATGACTAGAACAGGGAGAAGAAATGAGGTTAAGAATTAGGAAGGAAAGGGAAAAATGAATGAAGGGCAATGAAGGGCAATGAAGGGCAATGAAGGGCACACACTAAGGGCATGAGTGCTTACAGATACACTATGAATGACACTGAAACGAACGTAAATATATGAAATGTCACGACAATCTCAAATAACATACAATCAATGGTGACACAAGATATGAAAGAAAACATGATTTGTCTTAAGCCATTGGGACATAATAATAATAATAATAATAATAATAATAATAATAATAATAATAATAATAATAATAATAATAGTAATGAGTATTCTATGTGATAAAAAAATATTCCTGTCACAGATTGGTGCAGCAGGAAAGTTAGTAGTTTTGGTATATACACATTAAATCGCGCCCTTCACCTACCCTAAAGAAACCTAAAGGAACCCAAGGACACTGTTTCAAGGGTGGGAAAGTCAGGAACAGAAAAAGACATTAAAGATTAAAGAATTGATTCCAATCTTTAAACAAGCGTATTTTCTGTTTTATAGTAATTGTCATTTCCTTTGTGATTTTTTTTTCGTTTCTTTTCGTTTGATTTTGAAGTGAGATTCTGTGATTGATTTATTGTTATTATTATCTTTTTGTTATTTATATTCTTGTTATTTTTCTCTCTCTCTCTCTTCCTTTTCTTTTCTTTTTTATCTTATTCTCTCTACTATATGTAAAAGAGAGAGAGAGAGAGAGAGAGAGAGAGAGAGAGAGAGAGAGAGAGAGAGAGAGAGAGAGAGAGAGAGAGAGAGAGAGAGAGAGAGAGAGAGAGAGAGAGAGGTGACCGTGACCTTCATTTTAGGACAAAACCGGATCCTTTTCCCGGACAGGTAAAGATGACCGCGTCTGATCCTCTTATTTTTCTTCTTCTTTTCCTTATAAAAAAAAAAAACAAATTCTGATCCTCTCTTGTTTTGATCTTCTTTTCCTTATACAAAAAAATAAATTCATAAGAGCTAACATATCTACTACTGTTTGTTCTTCCTTTATACTCCTTTGTGCTCTTCTTCCTCCTCCTAATCTGAGATGGAATATAAAAAAATATATAAAAACCAAGAATAAATGAGAACGTAAAAAAAATGAGAGAGAAAGAGGATAGAATGAGGGTAGGAAGGAAGGAAGGAAGGAAGGAAGGAAGGAAGGAAGGAAGGAAGGAAGGAAGGAAGGAAGGAAGGAAGGAAGGAAGGAAGGGTAATGAAGGAATGTAGGTCTAGTCTCAGATGTAGGTCAGTGAAGGAAGGAAGGAGGGAGGGAGGGAGGGAAGGAGGGAAGGAGAGGAGGGAAGAAGGGGGGAGGGAAGGAGGGAAAGAGAGGAGGAGGAAAGAGGACACAAGAGAGAGGATGAATGGAAAGGGGATGAAAGAAAATAGAAAGTGATTAATTTGAAAGAGAAAAAATATATAATGTACATGAATAAATATGAAACACACACACACACACACACACACACACACACACACACACACACACACACACATTACCCACAATCCATTTTCAACCACCAATTATAATATCCGAATCACCTCAATCGAACCGCTTGTTAATCACCGAATCAAATATCGAAACCTTACTGAACCGCCTCGCCCCACCTCCCTTGCCCCCCGGTCTTGCCTCTCCCGCGTTCCTCGCCCGGCAGCTCAGTTGCATATAGTTACAGTGAGGTGATAGAAAGCTATTGCATCGACATCCTTGAATAGAAAGTCTGTGTTAGTATGTTAATTATCATAGATTAATAGATAGGTTTAAAGATAGATAGATAGATAAGTCAATAAGTCGATTAAAACTATTTCTGGGGTTAATGGGTGAATGGGAATGAAGGAAGAGTGTGGATAATGAGTGGCTAGTTGATGCAAAGGGAGAGGAAGGAAGGAAGGAAGGAAGGAAGGAGAGGTAGGAAGGATAGGGAGGTAGAGGAATAATGAAGCGTATCACAATAAGAGGAGATAGATAGATAGATAGATAGATAGATAGATAGATAGATAGCGAGACAAAGATGCACGTGTATAATATAGATAATGTTGAAATGTAAAATTATGTAAAATAGATGACAAAAATATGAAAAGTATTGAATATATACATATCAATAAAATTCAAATGTGGAAGAAATATGTTATAAAGTCATTAAGATTATGCAAATATGAAACATTGTAAATAAAAATATGATCAATATAGAAATAATGAGAAATATCTATAAAAAAGTCAATTAGCTATTTTAATCAGATAAGCAAGGGTGATATAGGCTTTCACATTATAGTAATACAAAAACTAATTCCAGATTCGTGTTCAGCATGCCCGAAAACCCTTCAGTACTAATTTTCATGAGAAATGGAGATGTCGAAATTTTTACGAATTTTCCTAGGGTACATACACCCTTAGAATATTTCCAAGAAAACATATTTTATTCAATAACTCGAAAAGTATGAGGTTTACGTAAAAAAAGTAGGAATTATTAAATAAAGATAAAGAGACGCTTATTCTTTTGAAGCATAATACATTGAAATTAAAATATAAATAAGGGAGTAACTGATATAATTGTAATTTAATAAAAAAATTAATGTTTTCCTCATTTTCTCCAAAGCTATGAAACTTATTGGAAAAAAAATTACAGCATCTGATAGAAGTTACCAAAAGCAACAAATTTAATCTCGTGAATCTTTACTGTAAGAGGAATATTTATTTAGTAAAAAAGCAAAAATATGTTGGAGGTCAAATTTGACGCCAAAACTACGGGTCACAAAATCAAAAATTCTTTCTCGCCGCAAATACGTAAAACAATATAGGAATAAATCAGCTTTACATCTTTCTATTTGAAATTATATATATTGAACATATTTTCATGTATGATAAATGGTTTTATGAATGAAAAAAAAAAAAAAATTCCGAAAAAAAAATGTATTACTTTTTATAATTATTTCCAGATGAACGGTTGTGTAAACGGAATGAAGAAGAGGAATCGAGGACAAAGGAAGAGGAAGAGAAAGAGGAAGAGGAAGAGGAAGAGGAAGAGGAAGATGAAAGGAAATACTGACGCTTGTAATGTAAGTGTTAAAACCAATATCATTTATTATATTAATTAATTACATTTCCATATTATATTCTACCTTGCTGAGAGGATATATTATAATGATTATTTTTTTTATAATTCAATTTAATTTGCGATTTATAACAGTATGAGTGAAACTTTCTTTTCTAGAAAGAAATTGATTTTGATTTTAAGATAAACAAATATCATTATGGTGGATTTAATAATTCACCAATGTTGATGAAAAATATATCAGATATTCCTTATAACAATACCAATTAGTAGATAAGGCAGCCTGTTCAATGGGAATCTTAGTTTAGTAGCTAATATCTTTTGTTTGATGGTATAATTTTTTTAGTAAATAACTATTTCTCATGAAATACTTACCCATCAAATATAACAAAGAGTTATGTTGAAAAATCATATATATATTTTTTTCTTCTTTTTAAATCCTATCCCATTCCAATCCTGCGTCTAGTTCGTTTTTTCATATCGGTTGATATTCCTAACCATTTCGTACATAAACATTGCTTATATTTGATTCGTATTTATTTCATGAAAAATGTTTTCTTCTATAAAGGTCAATCATAAAATCGACTAATAGAATAAAGCAATAATAATAAAATCAATCAACAATATCACTTTATTTTCACCGAGATAACGTATGTAGACTAGTCACTAAACATAAAATTAAACAAATATTAACAAGTGATTCTTTAAAACCAAAAAGAATTCACTGCAACATAAATAAATAACGAAAGAAAAATCATAATAAATTAGTAGCGATTCAGACATCAATTGAAGAGGAGTGTTAACATCCCCTCCGTCTCTAAGGGCGTCATGTAGGACACTAAACCCAGTCTGATGAGGCGATGTGTTGAGTAGTTGAGTCAGCCGTCCGGTTGAAGTTTATTATCTCCCCAACAGATGGCGTTCAAGAGGGCTTCAATGGCACACTCGTATTTCAGTCAGTCAATCATTAAGTCAGTCAGTCAGTCAAATAAGTCACATAGTTTCGTTTCGTCCATAAGTCAATTAAAATGATTTCTGAGGTAAATGGCTGAATGGGAATTAAGAAAAGTTGATAAAGAGTGGATAGAAAATACGAAAGGAGAGGAGGAAGGAAGGAGAAGGAGATAGAGGAATAAGGAAACATATCACAATGAGAGGAGGTAGAAAGGAAGGAAGGAAGGGAAGGGATAGGAGAGGGAAGTAAGGGAAGAGAAGGCTGTAAGATTGCGTTCCAGTTTCCCATCCTTCCATCCTTCCAGTTTTCCAGACACGGTAGACATCTATTCTTCATACTTCCTGTAGGCATGTGTTAAGGCTTCCAGGACCGGAGATAAGACATCGAGAGACCTGTGGGGAAAAAAAGGAGATTGATAGATAACGAAATAATGGATTGAATAATAAATACGTAAAATAATGAATAATTACGATAAGATTTGACTAGTTACTCATATATTTTTTTAAGATGATTATGAGGAATACCAACATTTTTTTATGATATCAATATGAACTCAAGACGAAAAAGATGAAAAATATATATATAATTCTTCAGTTTCTTGCATTACAACACTACTCATTCATCTCCCCCTCCCTCTCCTACACACACACACACACGTACACATAATCCCACACCCGACACCACACACACACGTACACACACACACACTAACCTTTGAGCGTAACTACTGTAGGACGAGTAGTAGTTATCCTGATCGTAACCATAACCATAATTATTATAGTCATCTCGGGAGGAGAAAAGCTTGCCCAAATCAAGCCCAAGGAGTGGAATGACAACAAGACCAAGAATTAACAAAACCACGCCAATGATAACTGCATATTGAATAGACGTAGAATTAAAGGTTAAGACTGCACCGTCGTCATCCACTGAAATGAAGCCAAAACGAGGCTCTCCCTTCTTATTCTCCTCTTGGTTTTCATCACTTAAAGCGTTGTTGGAAGGGTCTTGAGGCAGGGCGGCGGTGAGGATAGCCAGGCATACCACCAGGAAGGTTACTATTAGCTTCATGTTTCCTGTAGGAGAGACAGAAGAAGTATTAGTGTGTATAGAAGAGATATAGTAGAGATAATTTTTCGACCCTCTCCCTCTCCTCTCTGTCTGTGTGTGTGTGTTATATATCTCTGCCACACGGTACAAAAGACCTACCTGTCGCCTCAATCTCACACCTGTTACGCCACCAAAATACAGGTTAATTAAGCGTAGAACAACACCTGGTATGGCGTGTGTAACTAGACTTTTTCCCGCATTTCTTACTTTACATATAATTTCAACTTGCAGCAAAAATACGCATATTAGGAACGTGTTAGGTAGTTTTATCTTAATTTATTTCTGCGCATAACTTTCCTCCCTACTTTGAATGTCTATTTTGTAGGGATAGGGATGGGCAAATAAGGTTAGTTAAGAGTACAAGGCTGCGTATGTGTATAGGAATGCGTATGTATGAGGCTGCCTATGTATAAGAATGCGTAAGGATTTAATTACATTACGTACAAAAGTCTGGATGAATTAAGGAAGAATTGAAGGCAAATTTCGTGGTTTTTGGAGCGTATAGATTGCTGTGACTTGGCTCATTGTATCTGTTTGCTCTCTCTATTCTGGCATTTCCGTCTTTCTCTCTCTATCTCTCTCTATCTCTCTCTCTCATTATCTTGCATAGATTAATTTCTTTCTTTCTTTCACTTTTCATAGTTATCCTCCTCCTCCTTCACCTCCTCCTTTCTTTTTTTTTTTTTCTATTCTCATTAATTTTTTGCACCACCACCACCACCACCACCACCACCACCACCACCACCACCACCACCACCACCACCGTTACACATCCGTTACCACCTCTGATAAAGTGTGACAAATGCGCTTCCTTGCCTAGTTGTTGTTATGATTATATTTCAACAGCAGCGGGACTACAGGTGATGTTTTTATAGATGTCCCACGGAGCTTATTATTGTTATTATTATTATTGTTATTATTATTATTATTTTTTTATTTTATTTTATTTGTATTATAATTTTTGATATTGTTATTATTATTGTTAGATAAAGAAAAAGTGAAAATATTGCCATTTTACCAATATGGAAAAAGTAAAAGTCCGATAACATAACCACTATAGAAAAAAAATTAACCATTTCTATAATAAACGGAAGATAATTAATGAATATAATAAACAGATAATAACCACAATGCAAACTTAAACTAATTACCACCATTAACAATCTCCTACCTTAATTAATCCCTGGTAATCACGTAGGGAGGGAGAAAGACAGCTAATTAATATATATCACAAACAGATAAGATCCCTATAACAACCACAATGCAAGTTTAAAACAATCACCATCATTAAGAATCTCATCTTACCTTAATAAACCCTTTGGTAATCACGTGGAGAGAGAGGGAGAGGTACGTAGGTAGCTAGCAGGAGGAGGAGGTAGAGGAGGTGTGTTTGGTAGGGCGTCCTGAGGGTGATTGGTGTCTTCTGTGGGATGCTCCTTCCTTATATACGTCAGGGAGGCCCGGGTCAGACAGGGACTAAAGCACTAAGAGACGAGACACGAGGAGTACGAAGGGGGCGAGGTGGTGGTGGTGGTGGTGGTGGTGGTGGTGGTGGTGGTGGTGGTGGTATGAGAGAAAGTAATCCATGTAATTTCTCTAGTAATGACAGCTATTAGGTAGATATTTCATACTTTATTACTCCTTAATTTACGTTTCTGTATTTTGTTTTCTATGTTAGGTTTGTGTATGTAAATGTATTTTTTTTTATTTGTTTATATATACGAGTTTGAAGCTATGTTTGAATTTGATTTGTATCGCAAAATATACGTAAATTCCTTTGAAATAGGTTATTTAATACTATTATTTTGATTAGGTTTATTTACTACGAGTTATAATGTATTGTAGAGTTATACTTTACGTTCAAATTGACATAAAATCGTTCAATACATATGTCTACAAATTAATTATTATGAAAAGAGGGATAGGAGACACACACACAGACAGACAGACAGACAAACAGATGAAAACACAGATATTATCATGAATTTTAATTTAAATACTTTTTTCTTTCTTTCTCTCTCTCTCTCTCTCTCTCTCTCTCTCTCTCTCTCTCTCTCTCTCTCTCTCTCTCTCTCTCTCTCTCTCTCTCTCTCTCTCTCTCTCTCTCTCTCTCTCTCTCACTATCCTAACTCCCTTCACTTTCCATCTTGTTGCTGTTCCTTTTCACTTGGTGGTAATTATAATCTCAAAATGCCTAATTATATCCTTAATGATCTAATCTTGTATACCAGGAAGTGAGGTGAAAACAGGAATAATATTGTATGGATATTTAAATACTTTCTTCGCGAAGGTAATTATGGATCTAATTATAGTGTGAATTCCTTGACACTTTCTCTAGAGGGTAATTAAACTTAAAAAAAAATATATGTGAATCATCAGTGGATATGAGAAAGATAGAATTGCATTTATTTCGTTGCTTTTTCATTGTATATTTTCCTTTAATATATTTATAATCTAGTTGAATCTTGTTTCCAGTTTTATAAATTTTCTCTATGATTTGGTTGAATATATCTTCCATCAAACCTCTATATACAATTAACATTTCACTTCAATAATAGTAACCTGAGCAGCACCCAACACATCCGAGGTAGTCAGGAGAGTGTAGGTACGTAGCAGCTAAGAGAGTGAAGGTTAAGTTAATGCGGAGGTAAGATGGATTGCGTTATAGAGACCCCGCCACGCTCAGTCCTGTACCCATCTATCATATCCAAGCTGACATATCTGCTCCATAATAATGAAATCGTTAACTGATTTCACCAAACCAGCTTAAAAACTAATAGAATATAGAACGTTCACACAATACGGATATAGTGAACACCTCTGTTATATTACGCTTCTAAGTAAGTAAGAAAATCCTGAAAGTAACGAGGGAATGAATATACTAAATAGATCCGGTTTACGCTCTACTGTGTGTCCTAAGTCCTGTTAGAAGAAGTTGAGAGATTCACTAACTTTCCCTTCAAATTACCGTCTTGTCTCTTGTCCTGTAGCTTTGTGAAGGTAGGAAGGAAGGAAGGAAGGAGGGAAGGAGGGAAGGAACTTTTCATGTAGGTAGAGAGAGTGAGAGAAAGATATTAAAAATGAATAAAAATCGTCTTTCTTTACGTAAAAAATAAAGTAATTGATTTGTTTGAATGAGAAAGAGAGAAAGAGAGAGACAAGGTTAAGGTAGCTAGGTAGGTAGAGAGAAAGAGAGAGAAAGAGAGAGAGAAGGAGAGAGAGATCAAAAAGTGAGAGAATAAAAATGGTAGGCCTAACCGTTAATGTATTCTCAGATAACGGTATTCAATCCTTTGTTATGAGACTAAATTATGAGTTATAGGTTATAAGTGAAGGTTATGAATGCAGTTATGAGCATAAATTATTAATCCAGTTATTATTTTCATCTGTTTTCATAATTATTTTCTACTTTACCAAAAAATATATTTACTGGAATCTTAAAAGATGATTTACAATGCTTTCTCACTTCCCATTAATATATATATTTTTTCTTTCTCTCTCTCTCTCTCTCTCTCTCTCTCTCTCTCTCTCTCTCTCTCTCTCTCTCTCTCTCTCTCTCTCTCTCTCTCTCTCTCTCTCTCTCTCTCTCTCTCTCTCTCTCTCTCTCTCTCTCTTTCTTTCTCTCCTTCGTACAGACAGTCTTCAGGTAGTGATTAAAAAAGAGTTGCCTTATCACCTACCCTTCTTACCTGAGGAGGAGGAGGAGGAGGAGGAGAGGAAGGAGGAGAAGGAGGAAAGAGGATGAGGGAGAGGAGGAGAGGGATAATAAGTAGTAATAGGGTCAGTGATGGAAGGAAGAGGCATAGAGAGGATAGGGTAAAAGAGGATCTGCTTATATAGGTCATCGGGTGTCCTTGAAGGAGGTCACGTGTCTCCTCCGTTCCCGTAAGGCATACACAAAGCAAGGAATTACGGGTTAGAGAGCGAGACACTACTACTACCACTACTACTACTACTACTACTGCTACTACTACTACTACTACTACTACTACTACTACTACTACTACTGCCACGCCTTCAGGAAGTATCAAGATGCAGGAATGTAATGTAAAGAATTAGTACTCGTGAATAGGAAGAGGAAAAAGAAGGATGTTAAATTTTTTTTGTGTGTGTAGCGTTTTATGTGCTAAAAAGACTTAAGAATTATCGTATTTTCCATAACGTTTGTTCTTATTTATTTCTATTGATAATGGTCATCAATTCAAGAAGAAGAAAAAAACATTGAATATATTTGTGAGACTATTATATTTGCCCCCAAAAAAAAGTTATTACACATGAAAATAGAACATAAATTAATCCAACATAATAATTCAATAAAATACTACAGAAAAAGCGAGATCAATCCTTCCAACTAACATAACATTTAATCAATAATTCTAAAACCATAACTAAAAAAAAAAAAAAGAATGATAAATCTAAATAACATTAGCGTGGCTATTTTTACGTAGGAATGGAACGAAGGATACCATTTGTAGGACGTTGTAGGAACACCCAGGGAAGGATAGGTCACAATTCTTGCCGGCGAGTCCTGTGAGGATGGCGTGGGAGTATTCTTGGTGGTGATGCATCTTAGGGCTGGGGAGGAAAGGAGGAAAGTGAGTGAGGGAAAGTTAGAGAAAGGAAAGTGAGGGAAGGAAATTATACTAAATAGTCAATTATCCATATACTCTCATGTCTAAAATTTCCCAGACACACACTAACACATAAGAACACACACTTTACTATACTACACACTTACAAAAACACACTTATGAACTTCCAGAAAAAATATTACAAGTGACGAGAAATACTTATTTTTTATTTATTTATTTATTTATTTATTTTTTTACATTGAAAGGATAATGACAAAGGGACAACAAAAACAACGTTAAATAAAGTAAATAAGTAATAATACTCCAAGAAAAACTTGAATAGAGAAATAGTTAGTTAGTTAGAGGGACTTACCCGATGAAACTGTATGCTTTCTGTAGGAACACCGGCAGCGACCTCACCTCTCTATGCACGTGACACATAAGGCGTTGTCGACACCCCGTCCCGGGAACCTACACGTGGAGGAGAGATAGGATGCGTTATGTAGGTAAGGAGGACTTATATATGAGAATACATGAGAAGAACAGACACCAGAAGACTTATTGGTTTAGACACCTATACTACTACTACTACTACTACTACTACTACTACTACTACTACTACTACTACTACTACTACTACTACTACTACTACTTCTCCTCCTCCTACTACTACTACTACTACTACTACTACTACTACTACTACTACTACTACTACTACTACTACTACTACTACTACTACTACCAATGCGTCACCTGCACAGCGGTAAATGCGTTATCGTAGTCTAAGATAGAGAGGACGGGCGTAGCAGCAGCCGCAGCTCTACCAACGAAATCCCCAATTGTTTCAAGGGCGCGTCTCTTCCGCTTGTTCCCTCCTAAGACACGGGTAATGAAGTCCTCTAGGGGCGTGTCCATGAAGTCCTGCACAGTGTGGGATCCTGTCAAACCCTCAAGGACTTCGGAAAGGTTAACATTGCCTCCCAAGGATCTGTAGGATGGTTATAAAGAAGATATTTGGTAAAGCAAAGGAAAGTGTTGTTATTGGAGCACATATTGAGAGAAATTACGTGATTAAAGTTTTTTTTAACGTATTATTTGTTATTAAAAGACGCTGTTCATTGAAAAAAGAACTCAGAAATGCAAAAATATAGCTCGGTATTCCGAAAAATAATTCACAATCGCTTAGAAATTACTTATATACAAAACTTAATGACTAAATCATTACCAAAAAGAAAAAAATAATAACAATTCATCCATTTCATCTATCAAAACAAATTTACAATCGCTCAAAAAATCAGTTATGTACAAAAAAAATAATGATTCGTAATAATTCGTAATAATTTCGTCTTACCGGGCTTGAGGCAGAAGACCAGGGAAGATATCAATGTTAAAAAGCGCTGATATAGGCACAGCTAAGACGGCCATTAGCACGAAGAAGGCGAGGAGGGACAGAAACACACCAGCCACGGGATTCTCAGCTAAATATCCTGTCCCGAACCTTGCCAAGTTGACGGGCAGACCAAAGCTTATACCCATGTCAACCGCTTGTGATTCGGCAGCCATCTTGGAGCACAAAAAAAAAAATATTATGGAAGAAAAAGAGGTGTTGAATACATTTTTTATTCTACTTTTTTTTTCTACTATTCACTAACACATTTATTTCTACTTATTCATTATTTCCTCTTTTTTTTTTTTTTTTTTGTATCACTTATACACACACACACACACACACACACACACGCACACACACACACACACACACACACACACACACACACACACACACACACACACACACACACACACACACACCCTCCCTTAACATTACCTTGACCTTCCTTGAGTACAGTCCGCCGCTAAATGACCTCACAGCCTAGGTCACCTCCCTTCTATCCTCCCAATCAAAACAAACAACTATTAAAAGAATCGCCCTGACTCTCACCTGACCTTGCCTGACCCGCCCACACCTGTTAGTCCTCAGGTAAATAAATAAATGACCTTTCTCCGCCCATTTAAGGTCAGAGTTTTTTTTAAATTAACTATTGGTGACAGAAGATACGAGGAAATTGATAGGTGTTATTATTATTATTAATATTTTTATTATTATTATTATTATTATTATTATTATTATTATTATTATTATTATTATTATTATTATTATTATTATTATTATTATTATTATTATTATTATTATTATTATTATTATCATTATTATTATTATTATTATTGTTATTATTATTATTATTATTATTATTATTATTATTTTACAGGAATAGGAAACTAACTAAAGCATACAAAAAAAAGAAGCTAGATCGCTGTTCCCAAAATATTATGAAATGAGAAAATTTACTAAAGGGAACTTCAAAAAATATATAAATAAGTAAAGTACGGTTTTCTATAGTATATAATTGAATGGAATGAATAAGTAAAGGTAATACAATTAATATATAACAGTATGTAGTGTTTATATAGAGACTGGGAGAGAGTATTGTGTGTTAGAATAACTTTATATATTAGGTACACCTACACCTGCGTTTTCTCTTAGATGTGGTTCGCATTGTAAGCCAGAGTTGCGTCATCGCGATTTCTTCCTCTTATCTAAGGTTAGACTGATGTGTTTTTGTTTTAAGATTATATATGAATTTTTTTTATTGTAAGGTTTTGTTGAGGGATCTATTATTATTATTTATTATTTTTTAAATTAATGTTAAGGTTTTATTTCCTCGGTAGACGGATGCGTTTTTGTTTTAAGATTAAATTTCGTGCTATTAAAAAATATATATATTGGAAGATTTTATTTATTGAGGATCTATTATTATTTTTTAGTCTTTTTTTTATTATTTTAATGTTTTATTTATTAAGTATAAATAACAATTAGAGTCTGACAGTTATCTATCCCCGGCCAGCAAGGACACTTAATATACACAACATCAATACATAAATACATTAGTAACAGTAAAGTACAAACACAAACACACACATCAATAAATAAATAAATAAGTAAAAAAAAAGAATAAATAACTTAACATTCCATTACACTATAAGAAAAGAAAAACAAAATAGCCACACGAAGCGCAAATCACTAATAGTAATTCATTCCTTAATCTCTCTCTCTCTCTCTCTCTCTCTCTCTCTCTCTCTCTCTCTCTCTCTCTCTCTCTCTCTCTCTCTCTCTCTCTCTCTCTCTCTCTCTCTCTCTCTCTCTCTCTCTCTCTCTCTCTCTCTCTCTCTCTCTCTCTCTCTCTCTCTCTCTCTCTCTCTCGCTGTATAACTGTAACCATTGAAGTCACTATTAGGTCAAGATTCACTGCACATCACATCTTCCTTCCTTCCTTCCTTCCTTCCTTCCTTATTAGCATGTACATCACCTACTCTTTGCAACACCACTAGAATATCATCACCATATCCTGAGGTCACTGTGAGGAGGTAGAGGATAGGGAATGACTCTTAATTCATAGTTTTTATAAGGGAATTGAAGTGTATTTGGTTAATACTATCAGCAGTTGTTCCTGAAGAATGCTCTCAGAATAGCTTTAGGACAGTCTGGGTATAAAGGATTGCAGTCCTGTCTTGTATCTTCTGAACACTTAATTGGTGGTTTTTATTTATAAGGGATTGAAGTGTATTTAGTCAATGTGTTCTTGGTTATTATTATCAGAAGGTTTCCCCGAAGACTGCTCTCAGAATAGCTTTAGGACAGGTTGGGTAAAGGGAATTGCAGTCTTGTCTTGTCTCTCCTGCCTTTAATCCTTCCCAGCCATCGTTTATTTCCGGGACAACGGGTCTGTGAGGAAAAAAAAGAATGAGTAAGGAAAAATATGATGATAATGATGAAGTAAGGAAAATAAACTATATAAAGGAAATATAAGGTAAATAAACGATGAATACTGAAGAGATTAAGAGAAAGTTAGAAAGTCGGAGAAAAATTCGAGACTTGAACTGATAATAGATTAGAAGACTGTGAGGTTGGAAGTAAGGCTAGTTTATTATTTTTTTTTTTTTATTTCTCTTACTGTAAATGTTGTTATTATTATTACTATTATTATTATTATTATTATTATTATTATTATTATTATTATTATTATTATTATTATTATTACTATTATTATTATTATTATTATTATTATTATTAGGCTTACCTGAGAACTTGGAAGAAGGTGTGGAACAGTTTATAGCTTGAGGTTAAGCTTCCTAATTGACACATAGACAGTTTCCGACACGATGCTCTCTCGTCCACCTCCATATTTGCGTTGATAGACTCAATACTACGGAAAAAAGTTAAGGTAAATTATAAACACCTTGATATATTTGCGTTAATCGATTCAATACTACGGAAAAAAAAATCAACACAAATTATAATCGCCTAAATAAATAAAAAACTCCCATCTAATTACAATGCATCTAAGTAAATGATTTAACGATATAGTATAAAATATTATTAATCAGTAATTATGTACATTGTATATTACTATTAACGTAACCAGGACATCTATTTGTATTTCATTTATAATATTCACATGCCATTAAGGAAATACCTACCGGCTGAAGGAGGAGGAGGAGGAGGAGGAGGAGGAGGAGGAGGAGGAGGAGGAGGAGGAGGAGGAGGAGGAGGTGGAGGAGGAATAGGAGGAGGAAGAGGAGGAGGAGGAAGAGGGGAAGGAGGATAAGGAGAAGGAAGGGTAGTAGCAAGAGAAGGAGGAAAAGGAGAAGAAGGAGGAGGATAAAGAAGGGTAGTAGGAAGAGGAAGAGGAGGAGAAGGAGGAGAAAGAGAAGAAGGAAGAGAAGGAAGATGAGAGGGAGAGGTATCCTGCCATGAATTTATGAAAGAAGAAATGAAGCAATGATTGAAAAGCATAATTTTTCGTGTGCATTATCAGAGACAGTGACGCACCCACACCCACAGCTACAGTGCGTCACCATAAGTCAAAATGAGTCACTATAAATCACTATAAGTCACTATAATTCACTATAAAGAATCATAAGTCATTAAAATCTCCCTTGTGAGTGGATGTCAATTTTTTTCTTCTCAGACTTTCCAGGTTATGTTAATAATTTAATAGCATCGCATCGCTTTTATTTATTTATTTATTAATTAATTAATTTTTTCAATGAAATGGTACTTACTGACTAAGGGAAAAAATAAAAATTACGTAGAGAAAAAAAAATCACCGCTATTTATCGCTCGCTGAAACTAATATGAAAAACTATTAAGCTATTATAGACGCAATTCACTCCTTAATCTGAAAAAGGCGAAGAAGAAGAAGAGGAAAAGCAACATTCGTGTCAGCCAGACTCACCCAGTAAGGGCTCGTTCCAGGAGACTCGAGGGATAGACAGACGCCCCAACACCTCGCCCTCTTAAGTGTTTAATGGGTAATACTCCCTCATAACCCAGCGGATCAGGCACTGGGTATATTCTCACACCAATGCCCTTGATGAAATCAGCGAGGGCGAGCAGAACGCCGAGCCACACGCCGGTATACACGATTGCAGACGCGACGGTTTTCTTCGTTGTACCTGTTTAAAGAAGAATGTGATAGGAAAGTGCTGTCAGTCAACCCACCTGTCTGACACACGACTTAGAAGCTCCGTGCTGTCGATGTTGCCGCTCAATTCTCTCATTACGTCCCAGGGATTCCAGGACAAGCTTCTTCGGTTCACAATAGCCGGGAGGAATACCACGTAGATGCAGTAGGCGGAGCCAAGCAGAAGTACAGTC
>JAXIVD010002329.1:7500-35000 GCA_036785275.1 Cancer borealis | reverse complement strand
CCCGATACTCTTCAAGGCCGTTAATAGATGTGCTGTTGAGGTAGAGAAGAAAGTTTAGGAAGGGGAAGGAAGGGGAGTGCTAAGGGAAGAATGGAAATATGATGTTTTAGAAAAGAAGAATGGATGGAGATGAAATGAAAAGGGAAGAAGAGGGTAAGGTTTTGGCGATGTTAAGGTAGAGAAAAAAGTTTAGTTAAGTGAAGGAGTTTGTGAAGGGAAAATCGAAGTTTGATGTTTTAGAAAGGAAGAAAGAATGGAGATGAGATGATATTACGTTAAAGAAAATAGAATAATGCAAATGAAAATGTGTGTGTATGTATAGTCTCACCTGAGCTGTTGTAGGAAGGCACCGATAAGAGGCACAACTGAGGCTGATCGCTGCACCTCACACACCACACGTTGCTTACACGCCTTGTCGCTCACCTGCAGCAAGGAAAAGGTCGTCTCCACGGGATCAATTCTGGAAATTAAGATCACAATTACTACCTGAGCAAAAAAGGAGAACAGACAGCAATTAAATGAGACGATGTAATTATAATCTTAAATGTTGAACTCGTAATTAATTCAGAATGTCAACAATTAGTTTTGAGTTTAACTAAAAAGATATATCTATAATTTCTTGTTCATAGTGAGGAATGTATATTTTATTTGAATTTACTGTGATTTTAGTACAAAGGCAATTAAAATACAAAGTCCAGATTGGACAACATAACATAAATCCATGATAGAACAACTAGAACATCACTTTTGAATATCAGTTCCTTGGTTGTACTAGGACACAAGACCACGACAGGTACACGACCCACCTGGTTTGAACTTCCATCACCCGTTCTTTACTTACCTGTGGACAAGGCGAGTTAATAAAGATTCTTGGGGAGCGTTCCTGGCGATGCGCTGCCGTACCGGGCGATCGTGATTATATTCATACCCACCGTAGCCTTGCCCCGGGTACTGATGCGCGTTGATATCATGTCTAACAATCCCTTCAGATGCTAGTTCATAGTCATACAGATAATCCTCTTCGTAATCGTAATCCAGTCCATATTTCTCACCAATTCCAAGACCGAGATCCCAGAATAGGAGAACAATACCGACGATAACAGCGCCGTGTAGAGCTATAGGCAGAGCGATTCCTGTGCCCAAACCTGTACGGGGTGGAAGTGTCGCCTCAGACCAAGCGAGTTCTCGAGACACACTCACCTGTTTAATGCCCGCTCCAGCAGCCCCATCTCATCTGTATCAGGGGCCGACATGTTCCAAGATAGACTACGTCCCGCAAATGCCGGTGCGAAGAGGCCCACGATAATATAGACTGCCTCAAGGACCAACATCCAGTGAGTGAGCAGCTGAGCGATGAACACACCAAGGCCGTCTGCCGGGGCACCTGTGTCAGACTCCGGCAACCTAAACCTAATCTAACCTAACCTGAACCTAACCTAACTTGAACCTAACACACCCTAACACACCCTAACACATCCTAACACACCCTGCTTTCCTGTGCCTAACACCTAACCTAACCTACCTGTATCTAACACATCCTAACACATTGCCTACCTGAACCTAACACACCGCCACCTCATTACATGTCATACATATTCACCATTGACGTCTACATATTATCTATAATTATACTTTTTTATAGTTATATTAGTATGAGAGGCATCAGGTTATATCAATGTCTCCCTCATTCCTCACGTCCTCTCTCTCCTCTCTCTCCCTCTCTCACTCCCTCTCCAGCTCTCTCTCCCTCTCTCCCTCTCTATGTATTAAATGTGTATCTAATCCTCTATAATCACCTGCATACCAACAACGTAATAACATTAAACAATATATATACACACATACACAATACTTTCATACTACATTACACAATAGTGATAAGAAGGTACACTTGACACAACGCAAATATTATAATCATGAACGATAAAGAAAACATTAAATGAAAAAGTGTGTTCAGTATAATAACCTAAACAAGAAAAAAATAAAATAAAAGTTTGATCAGAGGAGCGTCAATGAACGTTTAAAATTTTTAAAAATTTTTATTACTTATTAAATTATTATTATTATTTTTTTCTTTATATCTATCTATAACGATAACTCACCTTTCTCAACATCAGCAATGTATCTTGGCTCCGCCGCCGCTACAGCCACATCTTCGTCAGCGTCTCCTTCAGCAGCAGCAAGTACTGGGTTGAGGGAAATAAGACAGACAGCCAGTAGCAACGTCCTAAGTGTGTGCTTCATGGTGGCTGATCGACTACTGACGCTGCAAGAAGACCAAAGCAAAGACCAACTGTGATTAACCTAAAGGTATGATGAGCTTAAAAGAATCTAACCCCTTACATTGGAGATAATTACAGCGTTTATGCAATCTAGAATCATGTATAGTTAGGAGACCAATCCAAAGACTTAAATTATCTATAGCGTAAAGATATAATGAACTGAAGAGAATCGAACACTTCACATAGAATCTTGCATATTCATAGCTACCACAAGGAAGTCTAAACAATCGAACTAAATAAAAAAATAAAATAATGATAAATATAATCGAAAAAAAAACGAACGTAAAAAAACAAAATCAAGTCACTCAATCAAGATGAAATGAAGTCAACTTTTTCCAAACCTTAACTACAGAAGATGTCGTTAGATGTAGAGGTAGTTCGTTCCTTTGTTCCCTCGTTCCCTTGATCCTAGCTGCCACTACACCGGCAGGAGACGAGTGGATCGTTGCAAGGCACGGAGAGGTCTGAGGGCTCCCGTGCCAAGCTGAGGGAAAGTAGAGATGCTCTCATCGCCTTTGCATAACCTCGTCGCTATAACCTTTTTTTTACTTTACTCTTAATCAGGGCATCTAGTTAAACCTTGAGGCGTGTTGAAGTATAAAGAATTAGAAGATTAACTTTGTGACACTATGATAGAGACGTAGAGGCTTTTATTTGCCTTTCTATCGCGTTATTAACTTATGAGTATGGCAGCGGAGGGCAACTTTAGACACAGAGGAGGAGGACGGAGCGGGAGTTCTATCCTTCCTTATCTCCCTTCATAGCTAGCCAGAACGAAGCTCATTCAAGAACGTTAATGCAATAATAATAACACACTAACCAGAACCTTAACTTCAGCCATGTCTTTAAGCCATAATCAAACACTAACCTTGAACTTAACATTCTTCAGAAAGGTTATTGCGAGCTACAACCCTGAGCTACAAATAACACGACTCGTCATTCCTACTCTTAGCACGGAGGGCACCTAGTTTTCTTCTTGAATATCCTATGTGCGAGGTGGACAGTAGAATCGAATACCATCGTAGAAAAGGGGGTCAGATGCTTAAGAAGACGCTCACATAATCCTTGAACGTGGTCCATCTTCACACGACACGTTACAGGAATAGACGATTGGATTCCCTTAAAGGCTTAGATAAGGTGGTGAAACCCTTCCCATTGCTTTCTTCGCGTGTATAAGTGAAGACGGATGTACTGAAGATGTGAATCATTATTGAAAAGGTGTTGGAATGTCTTATATATGATTTTCTAGTACTTTAAGGTAGAATTTTGCAGTATTAGATAAAGAAAGGGATATATATAGAAACAAAAATGCAGGTATTGAAATGACACAGGCACACACAGACAAACATACAGACAGCCTGCAATGAAAGTCTGTCTAAAACCTAGGCATGTCTGTCCTAATATTACCACCACCATCACCATCATCACCACCAACACCATCGCCATCACCACCACCACCATCACCACCAACACCACCATCACCATCCCCACCACCACTGTTGCCAAGTATCACCATTATAAAGACGAAGAAAAGGCGGAATAACGTAGTAATAGCGACCCTAACCATCATAATTCCGTTGATATATAAATAGTAAAATATTTTCACTATTCAGAGGAGACGAAGCGAAAAATTCTTCTCTTTAATAAATTCCTTATCGGTCATTTTTACTTCTGAATACTCCTGTGTCTTACATTGTCTTCCTCTGACCTCCTCCACTGCGGCTGCATCAAAATAAGGCTCACTATAATTAGATATAAAGAGGCAGAAAACAATTCAATTCTCACCGCTCGTTCGGTCATGACGGGTCGATCAAAACATTGATCGATATTACACCTTCCCTTGCATTGATTGGAGGCGTTGACCTGAGCCGCACAAGCCCGCCCCCAATACCCCCCCAACACCCCCCCCTAAACACCCTACCCACGCGAGGAAGAACATTTTACACTCTAGAGACTATCTCGGGCTGCTTCCTATAGATGGCGCTGAGTGCACCACCGTCAACCATTATTACGGGATCAAACTTCTTAGTATAACCTTCTTCTCTTCATCTATCCCATTGCATTACAGTTGGTCGTATCCTTACTTATATCATCCTGTTTTTATAAAGTTCATGTATGTTATATTATAATCTTTATTACGTTGTGTGTTTTTCACCGGCAGTAAATAGTTTGTTGATAAGAGCGATGTATCAGACACTCTCCCTCTCTCTTATCTCTACTCAGCTTCGACCAATCATAACGAAGCATGACTTAGAATACTGGTAGCTCATTGGCTGATGGACACGACTGTACTAACACAATACTCCCTTCAATACACCCATAAGGACACGCACCACGTCTTGCATTACCTGAAAATCACCTTTATAACTAAACCCACTTGCAACAGCGGTCCTCAAGTCCATCCTATAAAGTTGAAATCCAAGTTAACTTACACAGTAATAATAAACCATAACTGTATATAACCTTATCGCCTTATCCGATACCACCACCTCCTCCTCCTCCTCCTCTTCCTCCTCGTAGCGATGTCTTTGCCGGTGAAGTTATAGGCGAAGGAGGTAGTGGTCTACAGTCCCCGCCGGCGACTGTATCTTGTCTTGTGTTAGGCTGTTGTGCTCGACCCTTGCAGCAGATGTTGTGAAGAAGTTGTCGCCTACACGATGTGGCTTCTGCAGGTACTGAGAGAGAGAGAGAGAGAGAGAGAGAGAGAGAGAGAGAGAGAGAGAGAGAGAGAGAGAGAGAGAGAGAGAGAGAGAGAGAGAGAGAGAGAATAGAGGTAGAGAGACAGACAGAGACAGTGAGACAAACAGAAAGACAGACAGAGAGACAGACAGACAGACTATAAAAAAAAAACTTAGACAGGCGGTAAGACGGAAAATAACACATAAATAAACACACAGACACACAGAACACCAGATATATAAACATACATATAGACAGGCAGACAAAATATAATCCCACAAACATTCATTAACTATATAAAATTCCACATAATTTATGGATTTTTTTTTCTACGTATTTTTGTTTCATGTAAAAAGAAAAAACCCTTATCCACCCATAAATTCTACCTGAGCTTACCTGACCTTACCTAACTCACCTTACCTACCTTTACCTCACCTGTAATTAAGGGAAGGGTTAATCTATCTCATACCTTGTCCCTTAGTAATTCAATTGTATGTAAAATAGTATGGGAGGTAGTAATGGTAGTAGTAGTAGTAGTAGTAGTACACACACACACACACACACACACACACACACACACACACACACACACACACACACACATTCCTATAATAACCAAAACAAAGTCATGTTGTACCCTAACACAATCCAAATTACACTATAACACATTCACACTGTCCCCTCAGAGCCTCGCATCCTTACCCTATAGATTTGTCCCCATTTCACGAGAGTATAGTAAGCCGGTAAAGGTTACGAAACGATGCTGCCGATTCCAATACCGCTTATCTGTCATATGAATGTACTTATGAGTTACCCAGATGCTTTATCTTCGCCTTGAATGTATTCTGAGCATCGAGTGAAAATGTAGAGGGTGGGTTTACATTTTTTTAATTATTTTTTTTGTGTGTTATTGGTTAGGTTTGTGTAGGGTTTAAAAGTGGAGTTGGTTGTATACGAATAAAATTTTTCGTCATGTTAGGTGTGTGTTTGTGTGTGTGTGTTTGTGTGTGTGCGTTTGTGTGTGTGTGTGTTAGGAGTGAGGTGCTTCATGATAAGATATTATTAGATAAGAGGTGTGTGTGTGTGTGTGTGTGTGTGTGTGTGTGTGTGTGTGTGTGTGTGTGTGTGTGTGTGTGTGTGTGTGTGTGTGTGTGTGTGTGTTTCCTTAATTAATGGCATGGGAGAGATTGAGGATTTAGTAAGAAGGATATATTTAAAGAAAGGATTTTAACAAATAGTAGTAGTAGCAGTAGTAGTAGTAGTAGTAGTAGTAGTAGTAGTAGTAGTAGTAGTAGTAGTAGTAGTAGTAGTAGTAGTAGTCATAATAATAAATAATCTAATACCAATACTAATACCAATACAACAAATAATAATAGAATTGAAACATTTAATTTTCATCAAATATTAAAACCGGAACTCACAGCTTAAAAGGACTCTAAATTTAACCTTGAAAACATTGCACAAACTCTACCCTCCTCTCGTCACATCCTGGAGTCAGTCAGTGAGTCAGTCGGTCAGAATTCAGTGCACGGATGTTGTATTTCATCTTATCTTACCTCAGTCAAGCCACACCTGGGTTCATAAGCCACTCACACTGAGGCGATAGATCATAAAATGGATATAAATGTCGCAGGAAAAGTTTCAACAGATTACAGAGCGAATGTCAGACTGTGTAACCTTTGGGAACAGAGACGAATATAATTACATAGGTTAGGTTAGATTAGGTTGGTGTATAGATGATCATTAAGGCTGCTATGTATTTAGCATAAGGTTGTGTGTGTGTGTGTGTGTGCGTGTGTGTGGGGGGGGGGAGGAAGGAGAGAGAGGGTTAAGGATGGCGGGCGGTGAGAGAGTCGAGCCTTATCAGTTCAATTATGAAAAATTTACTGAGCTTATAGAACTTTTTACGAGATGAAAGACGGAAGGAAGAATTAGCCGTGAAGGAGGAGAGGAGGGAGGGAATGAGAGGAGCATTTAAGAAGAGGATTAATGATATCTATGAATTATGGCTTCTGATTTTTTTCTTCCATTACACACACACACACACACACACACACACACACACACACACACACACACACACACACACACACACACACACACACACACACACACACACAGTATGCTACGACACGCCGATGTTCTCTTGTTTCAGATCTTTCCTTCACCTACCTAACCTAACTTACCATCCTTCCTTACTCTTATAGCATCACTAATAATACTATATAGTCTATATTACACATTTTTCAGTCATATTATAAGATGTAATGTTTTTTTTTTTTGTCATTTACATAAACATTCATAATCTTATAGATATTCCTACCTGTGTTACGTTAATTAGTTTAGTTTAGTTTAGGTTAGGTTAGGTTAGTTAAGTTACGATACAGTTATAGTATTAAACGTAACTGCAAAACATTACCATAGAAACACATACATATAATAATTTTTTTTATATACATACTTTACTAGATAAGTTATTATTTTTTTTTTTTGTATACATCTGAAGTGTTTCTCTGATATCAAGATGCTATCGGTGAGCTGGTGGTGTGCCGGGGAGCGGTGGAGGGGAGACGTACAGTCCCTCTGGCGGCTCGGTGGAAACTAATCTTATCTGTGACCGATAAAATTATGACTGATAGAATATTATGTGGGTCGCCTTTGGACCAGATAGAGAGATGAAGGGTAATGGCTCCGTCTAGGCTAAGGAGAGGTGGTAGGGGTTGTATGAGAGAGAGAGAGAAGAGAGAGAGAGAGAGAGAGAGAGAGAGAGAGAGAGAGAGAGAGAGAGAGAGAGAGAGAGAGAGAGAGAGAGAGAGAGAGAGAGAGAGAGAGAGAGAGAGAGAGAGAGAGAGAGAGAGAGACTAATGATAATAATAATAATGATAATAATAATAATAATAATAATGATAGTAACAGCAACAACAGCTAATCAACTGATCTTTAAAAAAAAAAAAAACTACATATTGTATATCTAATTATAGTGAGTGAAAGAAATAATATTTATCTTAATTTTGAGTCGTGACACAATTTTTTTTCTCTATCTATCTATCTATCTATTTATCTATTTCACACACACTAAATTAACAAAACACACACAACAAAACACTTTACTTAACATTTTCATACCTATACAAGGACTTCCATCTTTCTCCAGGTAGTTTTAGCGGCGGGGATCTTGACTCACCTTACCGTCGCTGGACCTCTGTTTGGCGAATACAACTACGAAGACTACGATTACTATGCCGATTACAATGAAGACCCAGTACCAGTAGAGGAGACACCAGTAGCAGAAGCAGAACCTAACATAGATCCAGAATATGATTATAACTACAATGAAGGTAGTCTATATAATGATGGAAATGATCCCGTAGAAACAGCGGTGGATTCTGGCTTTGGAGATTCAGAATTGCAACCTGACTATGGCGATAATTATGATTACTATAATGAAGGTGATGATGGGGATGCACCACAGACTATGGTGTTATCTGATAAGGATAACGACAACCACCATCGCCACCATGGTTTATCATCTTCGGACCATGAAGGATCAGCTGATTTTGACTCTTTGGAAAATGTTGTATCTGGAGCAACGAAGGATTTCATGCCTGTTGCCACTCACGGTCTTGTTCCTATGACTAAAATTCCTAGTAAGTATAATGAATATATTTGTTATGTAAGTATATATATACTTAGTATATATTAATTCTATTATGCTATTAATATTTTTTTGTGTGTGACATAAATGTATAGTATTTACAAGTTTATTTTGATATTGCAACCTCTAGAGGACAAGCATTTACACACACACACACACACACACACACACACACACACACACACACACACACACACACACACACACACACACACACACACACACACACACACACACACACACACACACACACACACACACACACACACTGGTTATAATATTAATCACAATCTGCTTCTTTAAATTCCATAACATTTCCGCCGAGGCTCCAACGCTTCTTATCTCTTTCCTGTTACATCAATGTGCTCGCCTTTTCTTCCTTACAGATTCCTCATTCATCCCATGATTATATTAAGGAATTTCCACCATTATTTAAGTTTGCATGTATATATATTGCTTGTTAGGTTTCTTGAATATCGTAACGGCAGTGTGTGTGTTTGCTGTCAAAACCGAATCTGATTTATACACAATTTTCATGCACCGCTGATGTATTTTGATTCAACTGTGTGCGTGTGCGTGTGCGTGTGCGTGTGCGTGTGCGTGTGCGTGTGCGTGTGCGTGTGCGTGTGCGTGTGAGTGTGCATGTGCGTATGTGCGTGTGTGTGCATGCGCTTCCTTTTTTTTTTAATATATATTCACAAGAACAACAATTTCCATCGTTGTTCTTGCCGCCGCCTCGCTAATGCCTCGCCAATTTACCGCCAAAATCTGCCTCCATGCGCACCCCAAGCTTTCTCTGTGCTACGCGTCTCTTGTTCCTCGCCTTACCTCACCTGAAGGAATCTTGACGCAGGTAATGAAGACGGAATATCACCATTACCTGCCCTAAGCACCCCTGAGGCCAGCGAGGCAGCCCAACCTTCTGTATCTGAGGTTGATGTGTCTAGTGACGTGGCTGGATCCACCTCCTCCTCTGATGGTGATGAAGACGGAACTACTGAGGAAGGAATCTCTGAAATATATATAGAAGGTCATGTTAACCTTTCTCGTAGTGGTAGAATCGGTCCTATTGTAGCACTCCCTGTGACGAAATTATACGACTCTACTACTACTACTACTACTACTGCGAACACTACTACTACTACTACTACTACTACTACTACTGCTACTACTACTACTACTACCACGCCATTCGATAGTGAGTGCTCCCCCGAGGAAGTTATTATAAAAAGGCCTATATTTTTTGATGTTCCGATGAGTCTGGTTTGTTTATCTCGATGTGATTATGTTTATCTAGTGTGATACTTGACTTACCATTACTATTTTGTTTTAATTGATAGTAGAAGGAGTTATAGTTAATTAATATAGTGTAATTATAGTTTGAACAAAGTCTTCCTTTGCTCGTCTCTATAACCACCGAACCAACATAGATTCAGTCACATATATCACAGCCCATTACCAAAACACATAATATTCCTTTCATTACTAATACTAAACTCATAATAATACTCCCATCACTACCACTATAACCACCACCATTATAACTACCCCATACTATACCTACCAGCATTATCATCTTGTAATACCCCTATGCCAGCTTACTCCTACCTTTCCCCAGAGAGCTGCATGCAGACACCAGACCCGGGCGTGTGTCGAGGGTACTTTCCAATGTTCTACTTCGACACCGTCACTCGTACTTGTCTTCAGTTCGTCTATGGAGGGTGTCGAGGCAACGCTAATGCCTTCAAGACCGCTAAAGAGTGCTATGAGAAATGTCATCCCATTGGCTTCACGCGTAAGTATACATTATTAGATCAGAGTCCATAATAATAATGATGATGATAATTTTGGTTTCACCCGAAGTTATAGGAAATACAAACCGATCAAATGAAATAATTCTAATAATGCTGATATTAATAAAATAACCAATTGATGTTAAATAACCTTTGTAAATATTTATCAAATCTAATAAGTTTTTTTTCTATATGTTACTTATATTATCTTGGCCTTTCTTTATATCTTCTATTGAATATTCTCAGTATTTTCTTTTATTCTCTAGATCTCTTTTTGTTGATATACGTTCCTTAAGCCTCTCTTTGTATATTCTAAGGAGGAGAGAGAGGAGAAGGAGGAGGAGATAGCAAGGACGATTACCTCAGACTGCATGATGGTAAACGGGAAGAGATCTTTACCTTCGTGGGACGGGATGCTGCTATGAGGGTAGATGATGCCTCTCTCGCTGAATTCTCCGTCAGGTAAGTCCTCTAACATACAGGTAATTGGAGGTGACCACTGATTTTAGGTTTTTGTTATTATCTAGATATCTTTTTTGACTTTTATGAAGGTAAAATATGGGAATGAGAAACTGGCAGGATATAGATAGATAAAAAAAAGAAAGGGATTGAGAATGAAACTGACTGAATGAAACTGACTGAATGAAACTGAAAGAAGAAAAGGAAAGAGAGGGAGAATAAAACTAAGTGAAACAGGAGACAGAGAGCGAAAGAAATAGAAAATATAATAACAATAAAACAAGATTAAACAAAAAAAAGATTAAAACAAGGTAAAAAAAAAAAGCAATACTTACAAACGATACAGAGAAAAAAATAATATAGATTAAAAAAAATATAACAAATAAAAAAAAGTGTAAATTAAAAAAACATTATATAGATTTAAAAAGATATAAGACTCCCTTTTGACAGGTGTATTTACTCTCAACTTGAAGCTTCGTGAGTCAGTTATTTATACTTGACTGTGTCCCAAGTGTGTGTGTTGAATTAATTGTCTGACTAACGGATGTGAGAATAGAAGGAAGGAGGAGGAGGAGGAGGGAGGAGGAGGAAGGAGGAGAGAGAGAGGAAGGAAGGAGGGAGGAGGAAGGAGAAAGGAGGAAAAAGAGAGGAGGAAGAAGAAAGGAGGAAGGATAGAGGAAGAAGTAGGGAGGAGGATGGGGAGAGGAGGAAAAAGAGAGGAGGAAGGGAGAGGAAGAAGTAGGGAGGAGGATGGGAAGAGGAGGAAAAAGAGAGGAGGAAGGGAGAGGAAGAAGTAGGGAGGAAGAAGAAGGAGGGAAGAGGAAGGAGAGAGTATCAATGAAGGAAAATTAACAATCTTTATAATCTTTTTATATATATATATATATATATATATATATATATATATATATATATATATATATATATATATATATATAATTCAACTTCATTTTCTATATATTTCTCATTTTTATTCGATGTGTCACGTAATTTTTTTTATATTCAATCTTATCTTTAATCTTTATCTTGCATCTGACTTACCAGAGAGAGAGAGAGAGAGAGAGAGAGAGAGAGAGAGAGAGAGAGAGAGCGAGAGAGAGAGAGAGAGAGAGATCAATTGATTATATACTTTTAAATCTCATTCATAAATCTTATACATTTTTTTTTCCTTTTTACCTTCAAGAGACGTGTATCAGATGGAATTTTTCTTCCGAACTGATTCTCCACACGGCCTAATTGCCTTCTTGAGACAGGTAACAGGAGGAGGAGGAGGAGGAGGAGAAGGAGGAGGAGGAGGAGGAGGAGGAGGAGGAGAAGGAGGAGGAGGAAAAAGCTAAAACAATAACTAATAATTAGTAATAAAACAAACTAATAATAATAACTAAATAACTACTAATTAAAAAAAACTTCTTAAAAAAACTTATATATATAAAACATTCCATTCCTTTAAACTTTCTAATTACTCTTAACTTCCATATATCTAGCTCGCCTTTCCTCCCCTTACAGACCTCAGTGCCGCCCGAGGTGGGAAACAAGAAGGTGCAGCTGTACGTATTCCTGCGTCGGGGCCACCTTGCCGTCACACACATCTTCTGCTGCAATACTGAAACTTTCATTATGGAGAAAGGTAAGTGAGATGCAGGTTTGATTAAGTTAAGTTAAAGTCTGATATGAGACTTTGATTTATGTTTTTTGAAGTATAGACAGTGATATGATTGTCTATATAACATGTTAATTTATCTAATGTAATGTTTATCTATCTATATATCTATTCTGTTATGCTTTTTCGTCCTTATTATCTTCCTGAACGCTGGTTAACTTTCCGTTTTCTTCAACCTTCCTATTACAAAACTAACCTCATCCTCTAATTCATTCCCATCACCTTGAATTTCCTTGACAGGCGGAGTACAAGGTGGAAACTGGCACTCAGCACTCGTCAAGGTAGATTCAGGTACAGGTCATCTACACCTTGAGGTCGACGGCGTCAAGGAGATATTTACAATCGCGAGTCTTCAGAACAAACCACATTACGGGACTGAAGTTGGTGCCGCATTTACCTCGCGTCTCTGGATTGGAGGTGAGTTAAGTGGAAGAAGATGTAAAATGTGTTAGGTTAGCTAGGAGAGAATAGGGGGAAGAAAAGGAAGAGAAATTGATGGTTTTGTTGCCGTAATGAATAAGTGGGAGAGGAAAAGAAGGAATGCAAGTGAAAAGAGGAAAGAATGAAAAATTAGCATAGAAAGAAGAGGAGAGAGTAAGAAAAGGAGAAAATAATAGTGAGATAGAGTGTAATAGAAAAAAAAACTGAGGTATGAACAGTAGTGAATAAGTGAAAAAGGAAAGAAAGAATGCAAGTAAAAAAAATGAAGGAAGGAATTAATGTATATAAGATAAGAGAAGAATTAGTATAGAAAGAAGGGAGACAGTAGGAGGAGAAAATAATAGTCAGATAGAGAGAAAGCAAATAAAGGAGAAAATGAAACAGAGAATATATCAAGAAAAAAAAAATCATGAAAATTCAATCTACCTTATCTCTACCCAAACCTAACCTTTATACAATACATCTAATCCTCAACACCATCAATCTTTCTCCCGCAGGCGTGTTTGAGGAGGAGGTTGTACAAGAAGTGATGGTTGGTCGATCAGGACACTTCCACGGGTGTCTAAAGAAGATTGCATTCATGAGCGGAGTCACTTCAGAGGAGATGGTATGGCATAAAGGCATTCGATCCTCCGCCTACAGGAGCGTCAAAAGCAGATGCAGAACCAAGTAAGGACGAGAAAGGAATTAGCACACATGAGAGAGAGAGAGAGAGAGAGAGAGAGAGAGAGAGAGAGAGAGAGAGAGAGAGAGAGAGAGAGAGAGAGAGAGAGAGAGAGAGAGAGAGAGAGAGAGAGAGAGAGAGAGAGAGAGAGAGAGAGAGAGAGAGAGAGAGAGAGAGAGAGAGAGAGAGAGAGAGAGAGAGAGAGAGAGAGAGATATCCATACATAAAGAAAGGATCTAGTCTAGTCTACTCGATGGGTAGGACGCAAGAGAGAGTATTGAGTACAGAATTCACTACATATACGAGAGGGATTGAATAGCATACAAAGAGAGTTGAGGAGTGAGAGAATGAGTGTTCTAGTTATGATCTGTCTGGGAAGTTGATCAGTATGTGTACAGAGTAAAGGAGGAAGAAGAAGAGGAAGAGGAAGAGGAAGTGGATGAGGATGGTAAATGAAAGCTTGTAAGAGGATGGAACGGATTACTAAAAAGGACATTGGAATTTGTTATTGAGAATCCAATCTATTTGAGGGAGTGCAGTAAGGTGTGTAATTAGAAACATATATAAGGAACTAGATTATAATATTATAGATGGTTGTATTAGGTGATTTAGGTCATTTTATCATCTAGTTTTCCACACCTAAATAAATTATATTATCATTCTCCTTCTCTTACTCTTATTTCTTCATCTTTCAACTCTTTCTTCCTCCTCCGCCTCCCTCTCCTCCTCCTTCTCCTCCTGTACTATCCTTTCTCTAATTCAAGTAGTTAGTGTAGAGTAGTTGTATCAAACAGTCTTCGTAGGGACCCTAGGGTATGTTGCTGTTTGGGTTCCCTTGTATTCCCTTGTATTCCTCCTCCTTCATAGATGTACTAACACTTCTCTCCTTCTCCCTCTCCCTCTCTCTCTCTCTCCCACACAGCTGCAAGAGTCGCTTCACCAACATGTGTTCTCTTAACTCTAACTGCATTGAACACTATGATCACTCGACCTGTAATTGTTATGGCAGCGGCATGGACGGAAGGCGATGTAATAATCCAGGTGGGTGTAGTTACCTGTTCTAATTTTTTTCTCCCTTTGTGAATTCTATGAGTTTCTATATTGTATTTACTTTTTCTTTTCTTTTTTCTTTTTGTTTAGTTACCTGTATATATAATGATTTTTTCTAGGTGTGTTTATAATTGTCTCTTCCTTTAGTGAATTATCTCAGTTTTTATATTGTTTATTTATTATTTTTTTCTCGTACTGTTGAGTTACCTGTATAATTGATGATTTTTTCTTGCTGTGTTATAAATATTTGCTCTTCCATTATGAATCCTCTGAGTTTTTATATTGTTTTCATTATTTTTCCTCTTTATTTCTTTCTCTTTACCTCAATAAACCTTTTTTCTCATAATTACAGTTTCGTAAGTGTTTCAACCTTTCGTTCATGCCTTGTCCTTGTCTACCTTAACAGAGATCCCAATTCTGACGCTGAATAACGACGGCCACGTAGTTCATCGCCTTTACGAGTGGATGGACCGCGTTCATACCTACACCAACTTCATCTCCCTCGAGTTTAGGGTCAGTACTGTGCCGAAACATAATAATTAAAAGGTTAAGAATACATTAAGGATGAAATATACGTATAGTTTGACATTTCACACCTTCAAAACCATTAAAATAGTATCTAATCCCTTTTTAACTTTCCCAGACACGGTATACGGACTCTATACTCTTCTACGGGTCAGCTGAATATCCTGAGAAACAATACCTCGCTGCCTCTCTCACTGCCGCGGGAACTGTTTATGTCGAGGCTAACTTGGGAGGCGGCGCAGTTAGTGCTGAGGTCGGAGAGAAACTCGACTCGGGCACCTGGCATACTCTCACCTTAATACATCAACATAACAGAATCCAGGTGTGTATCTATATGTTTTTTGTTGATTTTATAGATGATAATGTAAGGTAACTCAAGCCATTATGATCATTCTCCTTCTCCTATTTTTACTTCTTCATCTTTAAACTGTCTTCTTCTCCTCCTCCTCCTCCTCCTCTTTCCTGACTGATCCTATGAATGAATAATCAAAATATAATGAAATAAAATCAGTTATAATAGTGTACCATCTCCGTCTTGTGCTTCTTTCAGGTTCATCTCAACTCTCGTCTGTACACTACCCTCAAAGTACCAGGTGTCGTGCGCTACTTCCATCTAGACCCTGAATTCTATATCGGCAGCGCGCCCAACCTAACCAAAAGTAAGTCTCTCTCTCTCTCCCTCTCTCTATATATAAAACTAAGTGAAAAAAAAAGTGGGTAAGGTTTATTTTTTCTTTATCTATTAAACTAAAAAGGTACTGGCTAAGGGACAACAAAAAACGTTAAAAAAAAATCCCGCTTGTCACCAAAAAAAAGTAACATTATTTTATACGAATACATAAACCATTTCAAAAACACATAAATAATGAAAATCCAAAATCACATCTATAACAATGACAAAAAAAATACAAATTAACCATCTACATTATTCTAGCTTGTGGATTGAGGCAAGACAAAGGTATAGAAGAAGGTTACGATTGCCAGAAGAGCGAGGTGAAGTATTACTACGATATACACGATGCAAGTTGTCACCTCTTCAACTACAGCGGATGTGGCGGCAACGGTAACAACTTCCCTGACCACCACACCTGCATGAACACCTGTAATTACCCAGGTGAGGCAGGTGTACCCAAAAATAAGGGGAAAGAAAGAATAGATTATAAAAAAAAAGACATATGAGTTATTAATCAATTTATTTATCTGTTTTTCTCAGGTTTAAGGTCAATGCATTCCTTCCTGGGGTGTATGAAGAATGTTTACATCAATGACGTTAGTGTTTTATGGGAGCTAAAGGTGCAGAATAAGACTACGCGTTACCACGGTGCTACTGAACTGTCTCCCTTCACTGACACTTGCGCTGACGTAAGTACATGGCAATATGTAAATAGGGAAAGTGTAAGAACATATGATAAATGAAATAATAAGATAAAACTATATCTATTTTCTCCCTTTCTTATGGTAGCGGGACCAGATGGTTTTAATGACGCTGTCTACTGAAAGAGCGCACGTCAACCTCACCAATTCTAACTCAGATAACTTTAGAATCACCATCTCCTTCCGCCCTACCCAACCCCACGGCGTGGTGGCATCTGGCTACGTGGATATTGTTGACACCAGGAGCGAATGGGAGGTGAGAAAGAGAGAGAGAGAGATGTGGATAGAGAGATAGAAATGCAAAAAATATATAAACTAGATAAGGAAGATAATATTACTAGATGAAGTTGTAACTCTTCTATTTTTCTCTCAACTCCTTCCCTTCTTTTTTTTTTTTTTAAGTAAATCTTCTCTTCTTCAGATCCATTACGATGACAAGCACGTGTCCTTTGTCATACACGAAGACATAATCCTCGTTAAACCCAACACCAAGATCAAGATTGGACACTGGCAATTCGTAAGTAAAAAAAAAAAGGAATCAAATGAAAAAATAATATAAAAAAATTCAAATGTAAATCTTAGTTGGGATATAAATACATAAAAGACATACTTATTTTGTTTGTTAATTTAATTTCTTTGTGTTTTCAATATGAATAGAAAACGTATATTTTTTTTAATGGATTATCTTGACCATTTTAATTTCATATCAACTAAAAAATTAAGTTAGGATTTAGTTAAATTAGGTTAGGTAAGTGTTAGGTGTACAGGAGCTGCCTTGTGTACGTCAACTGGCCTTATGCAGCTTAATTATTTTCCTATATTCTTATGTTCTTATGATATTATATTCTTATGTTCTTATGTGACGAGTATTTTTCTTGCCAGGTTGACTTAACATACAGTAAAGGGAAGATTATAATGAGGGTTAACCAGAAGACAATCTCCAACAAGCCACCCGGTCCCCTTACCTTCTTCCCTTCCATCATCCTTGGCCTCAGTCCCCGCCAAGAGTACCCAGGTGAGACTGGCTTAGCAGGTGTCCTAATAATACCTGTAATAAGGCTAATTGATGATCATAATGTACCGTGAGACCTTGAATTATAATGGTATTTAATTCTTTTTATTATTATGTTTATTTTATTGATGTGTTGTATTTATGAGTGCTTAAACGCCTCACTTAGTTTTATATATCATGTTTATCAATATTTCTATGAGGTATTCTGATAGAGTGAGTGTGTTATGAGGTGGTGGGTTTCCTCGCTGCAGGCATGGTGGGGTGCGTGAGGAGGGTGGAGCTTAGCGGTGAGAGGATAGACCTGCGATCACTAGTAGGAACTGACTTGGCACAGAAGGATGTTATCTACGACGCTTGCAGGGTTAGTATGCGTTCTGCCTCTCTCTAACACCTACTTGCATTACTAAACTCAATCCTATTATTCAACCTTCAGCCACACCCATGAATCTATTTGTGTACTGAAATAACGCCTTACTAAATTTACTATACTCTTAGGTAACTTAGAATGCGTCTTGCCTCTCTCTATCACCTACTTGCATTCCTAAACTCAATACACATTATTCAAACAGCCTTACCTATGAATCTATTTGTATACTGAAAGATTCCTTACTAAATCTACTATACTCTCAGCAAACGTAGAATGTAAGACTAATAATGGTTTTGTCTCCCTCTCGTTAGGTTTTAGGGCCGTGTGAGAGACCTGAATCCTGTGAGCATGGGAGTAAATGCACTCTAGACCCTGATGATATGATCCAATGTGACTGCACTGGTACTGGCTACACTGGGAAGACCTGCCACTTCTGTGAGTATATATAAGTCACTCCTATATTGTTCCTTTGCATTACTGATAAACTTTTGTGTTAATTTGATTTATTTATTCTATGGTTTACGTAACTGAATTTAGAGTTACTGACCACTTCAATACATCGTTAGAAAAGTTATGTAGTTAGTTTAATATAACAGGACTCAGCTTAGAGATTATGTATAGAAATTTAGACAACTTTTAACTGCTATAATCTCCTTCTCTTAGCCCAATACAAGACGTCGTGCGAACAATATCTCCACACCGGATACAATACCTCAGGAGTTTACAAAATTGACGTAGATGGTAATGGTCCTCTTCCTTCCGCTTATGTCAAGTGTGACTTTAACATTCTGACTGGCATGACAACTACCATAGTGGAAAATAATCTGCCCAAAAATTACGTAAGTTGAAAGGATTGGAAGGTCTTAGAGGGTAAAGGGAGACTAGTGTAAAAAGATGAATAAGAAACATTAAGGAGGAAGATAATGATAATAATAATTCTAATAAAATCATCATACAATAGCAACGAATAAATAAAAACTGAAGGAAGTAGTAAAAGATGTTGATATTTTTTATTTTTTATTTAAACATTAACTCACAATAATTTCTTTTAAGATTAACTATTTCAAAAAGCCTTGCGTGCGGCATTATAAACTCACATTATCATCCCTTCACCTGCTTGTGTGTGTTCCTTTACCCTGCAGGAAGTGAGAGGAACTGGTCTTGGAAACGTACAAATTGACATCAAGTATCGTGATTTCAACAACGAAATGCTCGAAACTTTCGTCGCAAAATCAGAGTCTTGCACACAGAAAGTAAGTAAATTTCTCTCTCTCTCACTCTCTCCATCTCTATCTCTCTCTCTCTCTCTCTCTCTCTCTCTCTCTCTCTCTCTCTCTCTCTCTCTCTCTCTCTCTCTCTCTCTCTCTCTCTCTCTCTCTCTCTCTCTCTCTCTCTCTCTCTCTCTCTCTCTCTCTCTCTCTCTCTCTCTCTCTCTCTCTCTCTCTCAAATTACATCTTTTAATCCTTATTCTATCCTTCTCAGCCTCAATTTCTCCTTTCACTCTCATTTGTCACACTAAAATCATCGCTTAAACTAATTTCCACCTTCCTCTCTACCATCTAATACATCACATATTCAGTTAAGCTCTAAACTCTATACATTCCTCCCATTTCCTTTCCTCTTCTCTTTCTTTTTTCTGTACCCGTTGTAATGGCTGATATTTTTCCCCTTATAGGTTAGATATGATTGTCGCCGTTCGCCGCTGAAGCTCTCAACACATACTTGGTTTGCATCACCAGCGGAAAGTTTCATTACAAGGTTTGGTTCCAAGGTTCCAGGATTGTGCCGTTGTAAAGGTTAGTAAATATTGCTATTTCACTTCTACCTCGGCTGTTTTTTTTTCTTTCAATGTACGTTGTTGATTCTATAGTTACTTATAGTGATAATTAAATAGATTATAATGACTTGGAGTATATTATAAAGGTTTGGAATTCTTTAAACTCTTTCTCTATTAATCCTCTTATTTTTCAATGCATTTTTTCACCTTTCCCATATCCTTTCCTATATATTTCTACTTCTCCCTTCTCTCTCCTACATTTCCAACCTTCATTAACTCTCATTTATCATTAATTACTCTTAATATACCTTTAATTTACCTCTCCATACTCTTTCCTGCCTTCCCTTACCTTCCCTTATCTCCCCTTACCTTCCCCTCCTCCCTTACCTTCCATATCCTCCCTTATCTCCTTCCTTTGCCTTATCTTTCCTCCATTCACTCTTTCATTTCTCTTCGTCAACAGAAATCGGTGTTTGCGACAAGGCAGATATAGCTTGTAATTGCGACGCTGTGGACGGTATGGCGAGGTTTGACTCCGCTGTGATACGAGACCCTGAGCTGCTGCCTCTCACCTCTATGGTCTTCCTGGAGGACAAGAAAGGAATGGGAGAGGAATCTGAGGGTCGTATTACTCTTGATCCTCTCGTCTGCACTAAGGAGGGTAAGGCTAGGTTAGGTGAGGTTAGGTTAGGTAAAGTGCTTGATGTTTTACTAGTGTTTTCTTGGTGTTGGTGTTAATATCTCAGTTGATATGAAAGCTGTGAAATAATTACCATATTTATAAACGTTTTCTCAGTTATATTCCATCATTGTTTCTCGATACAGCCACGAGGAAGCAGGCAGTTAGCTTCTCCAAGAGTAACGTGTTCTTGGAGGTGCCAGCGTGGAGGGAAGGGAGTTTAATTTTCAGCTTTAAGACTACTTCCAACAAGGCTTTGATCGCCTACCAACCAGCGTACCACCCCAGCCACGCCACCTTCAGGATAGCACTACTTGGAGGTGAGATAGATAGATAGATAGATAGAAAGATAGATAAATAGATAGATAGATTTATTGACCACAGTCTTATAACACAAACTATACTGATAAATAATGAAAATACCAAATCTCCACAGCAGGTAAAATACATGTAGTCCATAATATTAATAGTCATTATATAAAATACACACTTTTCCTTATCTTCTCTTTTTAAACTATTATAATGATGCATTCTTTGTTATTAAGATTATTGCATTATCTATCATTAAGGTATTATTTTGACTCTTGTCTCTTGTTTTATTTTTTCGTTTTCAGATAGAGGAGTGAAGTTTAATTACATGTTTCAATTCTCTTTTAACTCTCGTCTCTGTTTATCTTTTGTTTTCAGAGAGAGAAGTGGAGTTTATGTACAGTTTCCACGGGTTGCAGCATCGCCACAGTCTCCACACAGCCCGTCGTCTCAACAAGGGGGATTGGCAACACGTGCATATCGACATACACCACCGCCAGCTTCGTTTCCTCGTGAACTCAGAACAAAAACTTATCGATATTGAAGACAACGCCAACCTAGGAGTGCTTGACGGCTCCATGTTCTTAGGAGGGATGCCTTCGTAAGTGTAGCATTAGGTTAGGTGAGGTTAGACTAGATTTAGGTTAGTTTTTTTACATCTATGTTATTAAGACTTACTAACATCCATCCATCGCCTTAGTATTGAAATTATAATTGTCATGTTTTTATTCCTCTGGCCCGGTATTAGTTCTCTCAGTGTTCCTATAATTGAGCAACGCATTATACACAAGGAAAACCTATCATAGACTAATATAATCATCCTTGTAACAATAAGAGAAAAGAAAACGAGATGTCAAAAATACATATCGCACTTTTCACTCCAGAAGAAAGCAGTCTAGTTGGATGAACCCACAAACAGAAGAAGAAGAGGAGGCGGAAGAGGAGAAACTGGGTAGCCTAAAGGGATGTATACGTGATTTTACTCTTAATGACGAGATAGTTGACCTTGATCGCTACATCAGGGCAGCACCTCTTGGCGTCTCTCCCTCGTGCCAGCCATCGTGTGCCTCTAACCCTTGCCAGAATGGGGCTGAGTGCATTGAAAACTGGGGCTCGTACGAGTGTGTGTGCAAGAATCCGCTGGCACATTCCGGTACTAATTGTGAGATCAGTAAGTATTCAAGTGTTTATTAATGTCATTGAAAGGGATTGTTATAAGGTAAATGTGTTAGATGATGTTATTGAATCCTCTTATTCCATGTTAAGATAAGGGAAGGCATGATTAAAGATTTGTTTTTTTTTCTATATCATAAACCGTTGGCGCCAATATGCTTTATGGAGGCTAAGATGGACTGCTTCTTACCCGTTATTAAGTGTAGTTTTATTTTATTTATTTATTTTTTTTCTATACGACCATTTATCCTCACTTTCTTGATATATATGCAGGTACACTTTCAAAATATTACTTCACTTAATCAAACATAATTTCACAGATCAAAATGAGGATGGCGTTACCTTCACAACCCAAGACTCCAAACTCAAACACTTCGTCAACAACACCGCTAACCTCAACAACAACACCAACAACAACAATAACAACTTCGCCAACATCACTTCACTTCACCTCAACATCAGGACACACTCCAGACAAGGCCTCATCCTCTTCACTTACGATTATCTTCACAACTTCCTGCAGCTCCACCTGGCGTCTCCAAATCAGTTAGTGCTTCTCTTCAACTCGGGGAAAAGTGCGATGTCCCTCTCTGTCCAAACCCCTGATGAAGGTAAGCTAAGTGTTCTCTAGTTGTCTGAGGTGTTATAATGTTATCTAGTGTTGTCTGAGGTGTTACAATGTGCATTAATGTGATTTATAATATGGATTTTTCTTTATCATTATCACAAACTCAAATTTATGTTCTTAAGTATCTATAAAATTAATGCTATAGGGTTATTATAGTATTTTTATGTATATTATATCATTATCTTTTACCTCAGCTTTATGTGACCTAATGGTGTTCAACTCTATTGTATCTGACGTTTATATGAATCTGTTTCACATTATTCTTTATATTTTTTCATCTATTAAGTGACTGTTCCGTCTTCCAGTTGTGTTTAACGGAGGGCAGTCAGTACAAGTGGCTCTGGAACGCAACTTGACATCAACTACTCTGTCTGTGTTCACCAGCGGCGCCTTCTTCAACGCCTCTATTGAAGTTGGGATGCTGCCCCTTCAAAAATCTGACTACGAACAATCTCCCTTCGGTGATAGCACTCCACTCCCCGACATGGTGTACTACCCTCACTCCTTCACCAGGCCAGGCTACTTCTACAAGGCTAGTATCCTCATTTATTGATCTAACTCCATTCTTGCCTATCAATCAGTTTTCCGGCACGAATTTCAGAGCGCAGTTTCAAATTTTCTAGGTTGGCTCATCACTGTTTTCTAGAGGCACTGTTTATGTTTTATTTGATGGCGCTGTACCTATAATTAGCTGTTTGCTCATGCCGGATTATTAATAGTTACCTGTAGTACCATTTAGCATCACTCATTCACCTCCTGGAGTCTCACGTTGCTGCCTCGTCTCCTCAGGTGTATGTGGGGTCTGCTAATGATCCTCTGGGAGACGTACGTTCAGAATTACCTGGAATCGTAGGGTGTGTGAGAGGCTTCCAGGTGAACTCGGAGCCAGTAGACCTCCGCCGAATGCTTGATGAATACCCAGGTGAGTGTTGATTCCAATAAACAAATGAACCTTATACCAACATCAAGTTAAGTCATACCATATATAACCTCAATTTGTATCTATCTTCTATCCACACGTGATCAGCTGAAGGGGTAAAGAAGGAATGCATAATGGTGTGTGATCGCGAGCCTTGCCTAAACGGGGGTATCTGCACTGAAGATTTCCAATATCCTAGTAACTTCCACTGTGACTGTACCGGTACCTCCTACAACGGCCCAGTCTGTACTACCGGTAAGGGATGATCTTTCCTTTACCTAAAATCAAAATACAGACTTGCATCTCTTTCCATAACCTTTGTATACCTTAGAAAAAACCAGATATTTTTCTTACGTATCTAAAATCAAGGAGTGACAAGTAAGAGTCTGCTTCACCCAACAGAGACGGCGTATACTTTCTATGGGCAAGAGTTTCTGAGTCGAGGCTCGTCCATCTCACCCCTTGTACCGAGCCTTGTATTCGAACTGGCTTTCTCCACCTCTGCTAGACGACCAAACTCCCAGCTGGTTGCCTTCTTAAGATCCAGTAACCCTTCGTAAGTAGACGGATTAGTGTAAGTAATGTGGTGTAGTGTATATATTCCTCCCTGTGTCCCTGTGTCTAACCTTTGAGTATATGAAAGATGGAAATTTGTGTGTGTGTATGTGAATCTTCTTTCTTTTATCCTCGTATCTAACATTTTTTTGAGTATATGAAAGATGGAAATTATGTGCGTGTGTGTAAGTGTGCTAATATTTTGTATAAGGAGGAATATGATACTGTATATTGGACTGTACAGGTTAATTAAGAGTTCCCTGGCTTGACATTCTACTAATACCTTGACTTTTTTTTCTTTTTTATATATATATTAGAAGGGTACTGACTGAGGGACAACAAAAAAACATTAAACAAATATCCTGCTTGTCTCCCTTAGCTCCCTCAATGACTACATCTTGGTGGCGGTGGAGCCTGACGGGACAGTGGTGGTGAGGGCGATGATAGAGAGCCTCGTGCCGTCTACAATCCTCGTCTCTAAGGCATCTCCGGTAGAAGGAATCAACGCTTTTAGTGGCAATCGACACACCGTCAGAATGGAGTGGAGGAGTGACGGCTTCAGGGTTATGGTATGTGTGTGTTTGTGTGTGTGTGTGTCAGTGTGTTGGTTTTTTTTAAGGGGGGGTAAGAAGTGTGTAACATTTTGGAATTATATTTAATTTTACTATTCATTTACTTATATATATAATGTTTTGTATTATTTTTTTCTGCTATAAATGGTTACAATTTTTACGTTTCACCACAACTTTCAAACTCAAACAAAATTTAAGCTTCCAATTGACATACATATCTTTACCTCATTATTTCCTTATGGCACAGGTGGACAGAGAGGAACAATTACTCCTAGAAGAGGAAGCTGATTTCAGGAATGAGGTGGACGCGTCTCCTAACAGTCTTTACTTGGGCGGCGTAGAGGAAGGTGTAGATTCTCGTCTCTTAAATTACGAAAACTTCCACGGCTGCATCTCAAGTAAGTATTTTTTTCTACATCACAAACCGTTGGCGTTGATAGTCTTTCTTGAGGCTAAGATGGACTGCCTCTTGTCCGTTATTTGGCGTAGGTTTAGATTGTTTCATAGTGACGCCTCTAACAGACTCACTAACTATATATCTACCCTAACAGACACAGATATAAACATTTACCATGCTATATCTATCACTACTTATAAGAAATCTATACCAAGCGGTAATATATCTTTTCTCTACAGACGTGATGATCTCAAACCAGGATGGGAAAGTCTACCCTCTACAGGAATACAGGGAAAACGATCTTCACATCACTAAATTTGGGCTTCCTAGCTATGGATCTTGTTCAGGCTTTCCTCTCATGCCTGCTATTATCATGACTTACCAAGCAATGAAGGATATCTCTCCCGTACGTTTCTAAGCTAAGGTCTCGTAGATTTGTAGACTAAGAATATAATATAAGGAAGCTACAAAAGGCCCGGGGGTGTACAAGTGATAGTTCCTGTTACTCTAATGCGTGTGTATGTTTGTGTTATCTATATACAAAAGTGTCTATTTTAATGTATTTCCGGTCCTACATCATGTTATATTTGATGCATTTTCTATGTATTTCCCTTGTTATATGTTTTTGGTCCTATATCATGTTATATTTGATGTATTTTTGATGTATTTCTCTTTGTTGTACAGGTGAAAGGTACAGAATGGACCGCTAAAGCTGCCCAGAAAATGGCCTTCGCAGCCCCGCCTCCCATGGCCCCTGCAACGCGCGACACAGTCATGGATAACGGTAAGGAAAGCAATAGGAGGTCACGTAGCATTCAATTCCTTATATTACTCTTCATTAACTAGTGGCGCCTTTGATAGTAGTGCGAGTTAGGTTTCTTAAGTGACGCCTTGTGGGAATCGCTTTGTTTCTCTTCGTTAATAATGTAATGATTGGCTTCAGTTGTTCCCGCGGTGGCTGGGTCGATTCTCCTCGTCTCTGCTGTGATTGTGGCCATCTTGTGCGTACGAACGATGGGTACTAAGAAGAAGAGGCAGAAGGAAGCTCAGTTGAAGAAGGAGGAGGAAGAGAGAGAGCGACTTATCAAGAATAGAAAGAAAAGTAGAGAAGAGGTGAGAGATATATATTATTTTAGGAATATGTGAAGAAAAATTATCCTCCTTAAATTTTGACTTTAATTATAGCAGAAAATAACAAAATCGCATCATATGAGTCTTGAATATGTATATAATGTACACACAAACACTACATAATTATAATATATGAGACTGATTCTACGCTAAATCATAAAACAATGTTACCAATAGACTGAGCTACTTAACTTTACACTAAGACACTGTTACCACCACACTGACCAGTATAACCTTCCATTTCTTTCAGTATTTGAAGGCGAAATTCAGCACGACTTCTGAAGTGGAGATGGCACCACTGAAACCAGAACAGAATGGTGGAACACAAGGTAAGGAAAGCAAACCAAATATTCAATTAAAAAGAAGAAAAACAAACAAACTAAGAAAGCAAACTAGATATTCACTCACCCCCAAAAAAAGTCTAGGGAAGCAAACCAAATTTTCACTTTAAAAAAAAAAAAAAAAAAAAAAAAAAAAAAAACTAGGAAACAAAACCAAATATTCACTTACAAAATAAGACATAAATTAGGAAAGTACGCCAAATATTCACTTAAAAAAAAAAAAAAAAAAAAAAAAATTTATTCCAAGTCCAAATTATACTCGTTTAATGCCAAGTTGATACGTCTTTACTCAGCTCAAGAGAAGGTGATGAAGATGAATGAAGTCAACCAGCAACAACAACAACAACAACAACAGCAACAACAACAACAACAACAACAACAACAACAACAGCAACAGCAACAAGCACCACTGTCACCCCCCAGGGAGCCGCCACCACCCATCCCGAAGGAGGACCCAGAAGAAGAGGAGGAGGCGATTGTGACCACACCCAGGAGCACCGTAGACCGACCACTTTCCTGGGACAAATCTACCGACACACTGCCTCTCATTATTGGAACTGTGGTACGGATTGAGGAATTACCAATAGTTACCTGTGTCTTATTACCTGAATATTCTTAACTCTATATTCTTACCTATGTCTTATTAGTCTAAATAATTTCAAGTCTTTTATTTCTTCCTCATTTAGGAGTCCAAAGCTTTCCTGAGTCTATTTAAACTATATATTTTCTTCATTTAAAAGAATTATATATATAAATCATCAAAAAATGTCCAGAAAACAGTGAATTATCCTATATCTTGCTCTTTTTCTGAAGCCAAAACAACCTGCGATTAATTAGAGTCCCATCACCATCCTCCAGGTGAAGCCACAAGAGGAAGCCGAAGACTCAGCCTCCGAGGGAAGCAGCTTCGACTGTACCATTGACATCAGTGGCTCTCCTTCCTCCTCTACAGTCTTCCCTCCGCAGCGGGTAAGGACAAGACAACCCTACGTTTCTGGGAGTGCTAGACAGGGGGAGGGAAGGGAAGGGGAAGGAGCAATAGACACCACCAATAACA
>JAXIVD010002329.1:0-2500 GCA_036785275.1 Cancer borealis | reverse complement strand
GCAAGGGATGAGAATTGGGATAACTATCATGTTTTTTTTTAGTCTATATAAGGTCAGACTTGTGTTCTGAATGAGGTTAATTAAAGCAAATCTGTACATACGTGTAAAAAAAAGAAAAATTTATTATCGTATTCATCATATTTTTATTCATGGTTCCAAAGACACTAAATAATAACATGTATCCGCTTGGGAAAAAAAACAAGGTTGGTGTATGTTCATTAAATAATACGATAAAACAAATACTCACTTCCTCTTATTACCTTTCCCTAATGATAACCTTAATACAGTTACCTGGTTAATTAATACACACTTTATTAATATTAGTCTGGGAATCTCTGTATCATATAGTGCTTCCCTCTAGCAGCAGGCAGCGGAAACAAGAATGTGGAGCACTTTCGTTGAGAGAGAGAGAGAGAGAGAGAGAGAGAGAGAGAGAGAGAGAGAGAGAGAGAGAGAGAGAGAGAGAGAGAGAGAGAGAGAGAGAGAGAGAGAGAGAGAGAGAGAGAGAGAGAGAGAGAGAGAGAGAGAGAGAGAGTAATGATGACAGTATACGTGAATTAGGACATAACTCAAATTAATGTTAACTCACACAGCTCAATCGTCCAGTTTCTCTCTACTATACGTGACAAAATAATTGAACTTGCAAAATCAAAATAACTAGTTTGAATAAGTGTATATATGTATATATATATATATATATATATATATATATATATATATATATATATATATATATATATATATATATATATATATATATATATAAAGCAATGTCTTATCTAACCAAGAATATGCAATATATAAACCAAAACACATTAAAAACACATTAAAAACACATTAACATTAAAAACACATTAAAAACACATTAAATCTCATTACAACACACACAAAAAAAAATTGAAGCTGGATATTCCCTATTTTAACCATTATATTTCATTACACAATTTACATCTTCTTTCAGGCGGTTAATAAGTAAACCATAATGTTAATGGATTATATAGAGCGTGTGTCGGTCAGTCAGTCAGTCAGTCAGTCAGTTAGTTAGTCAGTCAGTCAGTCAGTCAGTCTTTCTACGACCATCTGGTTAAGAAAAGTCTCTCGTTAAGGGGGAAGGATCTGGTAACAGGTGGTCGTGGTGCTCTATAGCAGATTCTAGGGAACGACAGGTGGCTGCATGACCATCTTGCACACCTGAGAGAAAGAGAGAAAGAGAGAGAAAAAAAAGAGCATAACCTAATTGAAGCTGCAGTGTTGCCAAATGTATCTGTCCCTGAATAGGACAAAAACACATCCGTCGGTCAGTCAGTTTATCGTGAGCGTAGTGCGTGACAGTGTGTCCTCTCTGCCGTACATCTTTCCTTGATCATCTTGAGGTCAGTGAAGGACTTACCTGGTTTACTTACCTGGTTGGATATCCCAAAGTAGGTGTGTCACAGTTACAGTGTCTTTGTATTAGCAGTCATGGACGCGCAATAGTAATAATCATAATAATCTTGTTGTGAGGGCTAGCACCCAGACAAGGCTTCTGACCCGGTAATAATATTTCTTCGTTTTAAACCTTCCCTGTTCATCTCCGAGTCATTTTGAGGGATGGAGGAGCAGTAACACACTATTCTTCACCATTAATAGTGGTTGGATATAAAGAAAACATTATCTATTAAGCGTAAATAGCCTTAATAAATAACATTACAGGCTTCAACAGGTATCCCAAGATGACCGCCGTGTGTGGGCGGATGAGTCACGTATATATAAAACCAAAATTGAGATTTTCACTATACACAGGGAAGCAATTATATATACTTTAAAAAATCGTCTGAAACACCTAACCGTTTTCTACATAAACATTTGTTATATATGATTCGTATTTATTTCATGAAAATTTTTTTATTTCTAAGGTCAATCATAAAATCAAATAATAGAATAAAGCAATGATAATGAAATTAAACCAATATAAACCATAGAATAGAACATATAAAAAATATTCAAACAGAAAGTAAAGCCGAAATAAGCCATAACACCAAGAAAAACGGAAAAAACGACGAAAAAATGAGAAAAACACATCGTAATTATGTGTTTACATCCAAGAGTGTTAATTATAACGTGATTGGTACAGTAAAAGAAGCGTTAGGACATGACGACCTACAGGGATAGAGATGAAGGTGAGTGTGTTGTGTTGAGTGTGTTATGGTGGGCTGATGGGCTGACAGGATGATGAATCGGCAAAAATCGACTAAAATACCGGTATACCGAAGGGCTTCTAGTGTCTGTAATATCGGTAGTACCGCTTCGAAAATACCGGTACGTCGATATACCGGATAGGTGCACATCCCTAGATACACACAGACACACTCAGTTGACGCCAGGCAATGTAATCTGATTGTGTTTCCGATTAATAATTATAATACTTAGGGCACCAGTGGTGTTGTATATCACGTGTATATATATATATATATATATATATATATATATATATATATATATATATATATATATATATATA
>JAXIVD010002328.1:57500-62530 GCA_036785275.1 Cancer borealis | reverse complement strand
AGTAATCCCGTCTTAGTGTTAATTAATTACGACTCATATTACTCACTGTACGGAGTCCCCTCGCGGGAGGCTACTTTGCAGGGTGTTATTAGAGTCGAGAGGAGTTATTATTCAACCAGAAGTGGGTGGAAAGACACCTTGTGGGCGGTATATATATATATATATATATATATATATATATATATATATATATATATATATATATATATATATATATATATATATATCTATATATATACATATTTATATAAACATATATTTTTCTATTTTTTTCTCTCTAATTCACCCATTGAAACTATTTTTCTCTCTTTTTAACACCACTTTTTCCTCCTTTCCTTTCCCTCCATCTCATTAATTTTCATCGCATTCCTCCTCCTCCTACTCTTCCCTTTCCCCCTCTTTTTTCTCCTCTTTGTCCTATATTTCTCCCTTCTCCCTTCCTTTGCACCACTTCCTTTGTTTATTTCACTAACACGTGCGCGCGCACACTCACTCTTCCCCCCCTGCTCTCTCTCTCTCTCTCTCTCTCTCTCTCTCTCTCTCTCTCTCTCTCTCTCTCTCTCTCTCTCTCTCTCTCTCTCTCTCTCTCTCTCTCGCTCTCTCTCTCTCTCTCACTCTCTCTCTCTCTCTCTCTCTCTCTCTCTCTCTCTCTCTCTCTCTCTCTCTCTCTCTCTCTCTCTCTCTCTCTGTGTGTGTGTGTGTGTGTGTGGTGTGTGCAACATTTTCTCTTTGCAACTCTCATCGACTTGTGACACTGAGGAGAAAGAGGAGGAGGTGGAGGAAGAAGAAGAAGAAGAAGAAGAAGAAGAAGAAAGAAGAAGAAGAAGAAGAAGAAGAAGAAGAAGCAGAAGAAGAAGCAGAAGAAGAAGAAGAAAATGAAGAAGAAGAAGATGATGATGATGATGATGAGGATGAGGAGGAGGAAGAGGAGGAGGACACAAGAAAACAAAGGTGACTCAAGACATAATTATCTACTGTCTTAAGGAGGAGAAGGAGGAGGACAGAAGAGGAAGAAGGGGAAGAAGAAAAAGAGAAAAAACTAAAAAAACTAAGAAAATAAAACAAAAGAGAAGTAAAGAGGTATAACATATCTCTTAATTAAAACCACAAGCACGAAAAGGATGAGGAAAGACTTCTACTTCTTTTTCTCCTTCTCCTCCTCTTTCTCGTCCTCCTCCTATTCCTTTTTTTTCTTCCTCCCCTTTTTCTCGTGCACAACATCGAGAGAGAGAGAGAGAGAGAGAGAGAGAGAGAGAGAGAGAGAGAGAGAGAGAGAGAAAAAACAAAAACAAAACAAAAAAAACAACAACTATGTATCCAACACAAAAATAAAACATTTACTCAACTTAATAATCTACAGGCAAACAGAGACAAAAGTAGATTCATCGCTTGAAAAAAAAAAGAGAAAAAACTCAGACACAATTTGAAAGGACAGCATATAAAGGCATGAGAAGTATTACAAATTGCTTACTATTGTTACGTGAGGCAAGTAAAGAAGTGCAAGGAAAGTTTATGGCAACATTGACTTCGTTGACTAACAGCTGCTTGGCGAGATTATGTGAGGTAGAAAAATGCATTGAAGTTTAGTCTATATACGTATATATATCATGATGACGACTTTGAAATATGCATCTAAATGATTCTTACGTGAGCTATAAGTTTATATTAGCATTACGGCAGCTTATTTTGCTTTTATTTTTCCTACTGTCTTCTTTGCAGTGTCTGGCGACAAGCGGGATTTTTTTTTTAACGTATTTTTGTTTTCCCTTGGCCGGTGCCCTTTTAATGTAAGAAAAGAAAAAAATATAGTGACTGACAACATGATTTAAGTAAAAAGAATTGTGGACGTTGGTATTACTGCTTTACAATTTAAGTTTCATTCCAATCCTCCTCGTCTCCTCGTCTCCTCGTCCTTTACTACTTCAGTTGAAAATTACGTGAGGGATTGATGTCAGAAAAGCAATGAAAACTTTTTGTATCATGTTTTCAAATAATCTTTTCTTCCCATAAGAGCAAATATTGACAAGTTTATATGGCTGGTTTTTTTTTTATATTAAGAATCCTTAGCGTTGTGACTAAAAATTGCGATAGGATTTTTTGTGGTAGAAATTTTTGTGATAGGATTTTCATAGTTGGAATTGTTGTGGTTAATTTTTGGATTAGGAAGAAGATTGAGGTAGGAATTTTTGTGGTAGGAATTTTTGTGGTAGGAATTTTTGTAGTGGGAATTTTTGTGGCAGGAATTTTTGTGATAGGAATTTTTGTGGTAGGAATTTTTGTGCTGGGAATATTTGTGCCAGGAATTTTTGTGGTAGGAATTTTTGTGGTAGGAATTTTTGTGGTAGAAATTTTTGTGGTAAGAATTCTTGTAGTAGGATCTTTTTTGTGGCAGAGTTTTTGTTCTCTCTCTCTCTCTCTCTCTCTCTCTCTCTCTCTCTCTCTCTCTCTCTCTCTCTCTCTCTCTCTCTCTCTCTCTCTCTCTCTATCATTTAAATCATTGATATAATTATTAATAAATTCTTGAATTATTGAATTATTATTGAATTATTGATAAAAGAAGAAGAAGAAGAAGAAGAAGAAGAAGAAGAAAACAAAAAGAAGGAGAAGAAAAAAAATAAAGAAAAAGAAGAAAGAAGAAAAAAAAGAAAGATTATTTTGATACTTCGCTTCTCTAGGAAAAGAAGAAAGAAAACAAAGAAAGAAATTAAAGAAAAAAATAGAAAGAAAAGGAAAAAAAGGAAAAAAGCAAGGAAAAAGAGGTACGTACCCATTAGGAGGAATTAAGACTCCCGCACATTCTCTACTTTATGGTTATGCAACACTTTGAGGGAAAAAAAAACAAAAGGAAAAATGTAAGAGGAAGGAAGGAAAGAAAGAAAAAAAAGAAAGACAGAAAATATGAAAGAAAGAAAACAAGAAAGAAAGCAAAGAAAGAAAGAAAGAAAGTAAATAGAAAAAAAAAATGAAATCAAAATGAAATATTGCAATGTTTTAATTATTATCATTATCATTATTATTAATACTATTATTATGATTATTATTATTATAATTATTATTATTATTATTGATGTTACCACTATCATTATTGTTACAGTTATTACTATTATTATTATTATCATTATTATTATTATTATTAGCATTATAATTATTTTTGTTATCATTATCGCTATTGTTATCGTTGGTATTGTTTTTACTATAATAATAGTAGTAGTAGTAGTAGTAGTAGTAGTAGTAGTAGTAGTAGGAGTAGTAATAGTATTAATATTAGTTAAAGTAGTAGTAGTAGTAGTAGCCTCATCACCACCGCCACTGCCACAGCCACCACCACCACCACCACCAGTACTACCGTCACCACCACCACCACCACCACCATTTCACTTTCACTCACATCCTCCTTCTTATCGTTGTCCAGGGTCTTCAGCTCAGACTTAAGTTGCTTCTCGTACGCCCGTGCTGCGTCCAGCTGCCGAAGGAGGTATTTACGTTGGTCGTGGCGGAGGCGACGGGTCTCCTGCAGCAGGGTGCGCGCCTCTCCCACCGTGGAACGAACCTCCGCCCGCAGCACTGCCACAGCTTGGTCGTGGTCACGTACCTGCAGGAGGAAAAAAATGTTTGTGACAGGTGTTGGTTGAAGGACGGGTGCATTCCTCCTCCTCCTCCTCTTTTTCCTCTTCCTTTATAGGATTTGATAACATTAATGCAAAATATTACTTCACAATCGATCAATCAAATATAACAAGACGAAACAGTGTCAAATTGCACGGTGAAAGATTTTTGACAAATGAAGCCTAACACTTCTCTAATCAGGTCGTTAACGTCTGGAATTCTTTGCCTTCAATGTTATTTATAATATAATACTTACGACATTCAAGAACAGATTATATAAGCACTTTGACTCCAAACCTCAACTAAGATAGTATTCGTTATCATAAAGAAATCAATCATGAAAACACATTTGAGGTACTATATCACGGGACATTAGTAAGAGGTAATGACATGATGTTAAAGGGACAAAGGTGCAACAAAACTGATCGTAAATCCTTTTTCTGTGTAGAGTTGTTGATCAATAGAACAGACTCTCAGCTTCAGTGGTAAGCTTCACAACTAAAGACAGTTACAAGTCATGATAAGATGAATCATAGACTACACTATACTTGACTTGACACTCGCGACAATCGCTGACAGACGATATTACATTTCGGTCCTATAGATTCCGCTGGTATGAGTGATGACAGGTAATACTTCATATATCAGTTCATATTCTACTTAGGACATTGTATTTCATGTCTTTACAATCAGTAATGATTGCTGAACCATAGCTGAACATAAAAAATTATTTTACAACTTTTGCAAATAGGAAATTAACATAAAGATTATAAATTTGAGTGAAAAATCGTGTGGGAGTTGTATATAAAGCATATTGTTTATAGCAAAAATTTCTGGCAAATTCGCAATAATTTCTGAAATAAAACATCACATATTGTGAAATCACCATTCCTGAATAGGATTTGATTGTGATCAAATGTCATATAATCGTTATATCGGCTTGGGAATGAATTTTTCACAACAATTCGTGGCGCGAAAGGCAAAAGGCGAAAGAGGTCACAAGAAGAAGAAGAAGAAGACCAAAACAATCCTTTACAAAGGTCAACAACATAAATAGTTCAATTCATTGGTCCCATGACGCTATTATAAGTCTCATGGAAAATGTTCATGAGCAGAAGAAGAAGAAGAGAAGTGCTTCTTCCATAACGGCTTGTGTTGTTGTTATGATCAGCTGATTCCACAAGGTTAGTTCTTCTACGTGTGTGACCAGACTGGTAGTCGTATCGCTGTAAATCCAGGGAAAACGGAAGCCAGGCTAGCGTTAGCAAAACCTAGTGTGACCGTAGCTTCATCAGCTTCATTGTATACTCTGAATCATGCTTGAAATAAGATTTGAAACTATTTCCAAATATTTTGTTTGTTTTCTACGTTTTCACTGTGCATGGCAGGATAAAAGGAAAAGTACGTACGCCGGGAAAGTGATG
>JAXIVD010002328.1:50000-52500 GCA_036785275.1 Cancer borealis | reverse complement strand
TCCATGGCTCTAGTATCAATAACACCAACAGCTCTCTCCTTCTGAATTTTGCATAATCTAGAAGGTTGAGAATTGCAGGTTCTTGGTATCAGAGACCAGAGCTGCACCGCTGGACTTGGTATAGCAATGTCGAAGGGGTAGCTAAGGAGATTGATCACATCCTTTTTAGTACGTGTTAGAGAATCCTCCAAAAATACAGGGTTTTCTGAAGTGCCGAGTTCCTTGCAACTGACCACAGGCTTGTTGTTGCAACACTCAAGCTTCATGTCAAGTTCAGAAAGATATCAAGATGTGATCACAATGTGTTCCATCTTGAGAAACTGAATGACTCTACATGTGCTCATGAGTATGCAGTGATAGTCTCAAATTGGTTTGAAGTGCTCGACGACCTAGAGGAACCGGCAGAACTGTGGGATACCTTCAAACGTGAAACGCTTGAGGCTGCCAGAGGGTGTGCTGGAGGCCTCTGAGGTCACGGGGTGGGTTTGCTTAGGCGAAAACGCTGGACAGTATAGGGAAGAGTCGCGCTGCTAGGCTGGCTGGGAGCCGGGACCAGTACAGGGGTCTGTCTCGTAGAACTAGAACTTTTCTGAGGAGAGACAAGGAGAGGTATGTCAGGAGTCTCGCTGAGGATGTTGAGGGTCATATAAATGCTAACAAACTCAAACTTGCTTATCGAGCTCTGAAGAAGCTCCGCTCCAAGTCTACATCTCAGGTCAATGCTATCCAAACAGCAGATGATTGCCTCGTATCAGACGCGAATGGGCAGATGGCTAGTTGGGCTGAGTACTTTGAACAGTTGTTCAAGGTTAAATCTCCAAGCGGAAGGCTTCAAACCACTGGATTACAGATAATGGATGCTGATCCGCCCATTAACGAAGCTGCACCCTCTATTGATGATGTCAAAGAGGCTGTAGGAAAGTTGAGGGGTGGAAAGGCAGCTGGCATTTGTAACATTAGTGCAGAGTTGCTCAAAGCTGGAAGCGAGCCCATGATCCATGGGTTGCATGCTGTCTTGACTGTTGTATGGCATTCAGGTACCATTCCTCCTGACTGGAAAAGGGGATTGGTCGTCCCTATCTGGAAAGATAAAGGGGACCATCAGGATTGCAACAATTACCGCGGGATAACATTGCTCAGCGTACCAGCAAGGTGCTCGCCCATCTGCTATTGATGCGAGTTCGCGGTCACTTGCTGAAATATCAGAGACCTGAACAGTCAGGGTTCACACCTGGTAAGTCAACAACTGACCGTATCCCAGCGCTTTGCGCACTGGTGGAACGCCGACATGAGTTTCGACATGGGATGCTCACAGCCTATGTCGATCTCGAAAGGACGTTTGATCCAGTGCATCGCGAATCACTTTGAGATCTTAAGCGCCTCCGCGGGATTCCTGCAGGGATTATTGGACTTTTATTCGGTACTGAGAGTGCTGTGAAATGTGTGTGTGTGGGAGGGGGGATGTTAGGGGGGTGTCCAGCTTGTTTCCTGTACATACGGGAGTGAGGCAGGGATGCGTCCTTGCTCCATCACTTTTCAATACATGTATGGACTGGGTAATGGCCAGAGATGTAGACCAAAGTCACTGTGGAGTATCTGTCGGCAACACCAATATCACTGATCTTGTTTTTGTTGATGATGCAGTAATCTTTGCTAAGTCGCTGGAGATTCTGGTGATTGCTCTCGAAGCACTGCATGAGTTGGCGAAACGTTTAGGACTTCAGGTCTCCTGGACCAAGACTAAGGTTGAGGTGTTTGGAGGCTTGCTAGATGAAACCGTACAGTCTATTCATGCGTGTGACGAGGACATTGATATCTTGGATAGCTTCAAATACCTTGGTAGCGTGGTCCATAACAATGGTGGGTCACGTCAAAAGTCTTACGGCGGATTGGCTTAGTCCATGGTGTTATAGACTCGCTCAGCAAGTGTATCTGGCGTTGTCGGTACCTGTGCAGACGGACAAAGATTTGGATCTTCAAGTCGCTGGTGATCCTTGCATTACTGTATGGCTGTGAGACATTGACACTGAACACTGATCTGATCTTTGGTGATAAACGCCTTCGCAGTATCATAGGGTATCGCTGGAATGACTTCGTGTCAAATCATCGACTGATCCATAAGACTGAATCAAGGCTTATTATCAGCAAAGTCTGCCAACGTCATCTCCGGCTATATGGGCATGTGGCACGTTACCCAGAAACTAATCTTGTTTTTCGGGTTGTCTCTGAAAGCGATAACTCTGGGTGGAGAAGGCCAAGGAGGCATCCACAAAGTTCGTGGCTGGGGCAAGTCGATGCTTCCTGTTGGGAGTTACTTGATATGGGAAGGGGGCTTGCATGAAGACGTGTACGAATTTATCGCCGGAGCTGGCGTCGAAGGGTTGGCGAGGCGATGCGCCCCTCAGCGTATGCCTCAATGATTGATTGATTGATTCCTATATACCACTTGAAATCCACTTCTTTTTTGTCACCATCATACCCTTTTCCACTCTACAGGACC
>JAXIVD010002328.1:40000-45000 GCA_036785275.1 Cancer borealis | reverse complement strand
TCATTCGTTGATCCAACAAGTTAATCGATCCAGGTGTGATTGCAATGTTTCTGTCACGTGTCGTAGTTACTTTATTAGAACTTCTCGTGTCATCGTCAAATCTTTATATTTTGCAAGAGATCCTTTCATCCATGTAATCAACACATATATCAAGAACAAAACAGGACCAAGTACCGAACCCTTTTACCTTAAGCCATTAAACCAGGTAGACGAAACCATATAAAGCCACTCTGTTTTTGTCCGAAAACCAGTCCTGATGTCAATTGTAAATGTTATCAAAAATACCGTGTATCAATAGTTTGCCAAGCAATCCTTTGTTGGGAAACTTATCAAACACATTTTGGAAATCCAGATATATGACATCCACTGATTTGCCTTCATCATACACGTCATAAATATAATTAAGGAAGTCGAATAAGTTAGTCAAGCATGAACATTTACTACAAAAATAATTTTATGAGTTATTTATTATTTTATTTTCATCATATTTTCACAAATAATCGTTTCTATTAATTTACTTTCAACCGACGTCAGGCTAATCGGTCGATAATTGTCTGGATGTGACTTGTCCCGTGTTTTGGAAATTGGTGTTACATTAGCATGTTTCCAATTGAACGGAACTTTACCATGTGTTAAAAATTTGTTAAATATAATTGATGAGTGGTTTGATAATTTGATGTTTGACTTCTTTCAAAATTCTAGGAGTAATTTTGTCTCGTCCAGGAATAAAAACGTTATCTTCTGTGATGAGTATATAATCTAAAATTTTGTAAATCCTTCTTATATCAAGCGTCTGTATTGGTACGGTATATACAAGTGCGGAAAAGCATTTAGGATTGTGGCCATTTCGTTTTTATCATACGTGTAATTACAATGTTCTTTAGTAAGTGGACCCATACTAGAAGTGAAGGTTTTTTTTGTTATTTACAAAGCTATACAATTTTTTTGGGATTATATTTACTTGCTTCCATTGTATATTCTTCAAGGTTTTTCTTTACTACGTTTGATTAATCTCTTAGCTTGGTCGAGAATTCTGTCAAACCCTAATTTTTCAGCTTGATTGCGTATTGATATGTATTCATTGTATGCTCGTTTTCATTTTATTTTTGAGAGAGAGGGTATCTATAATTTAGTTATTCAACAAGATTGGTTTATTCATCGTCGCTGGACGTCTGTTACGATAAGGTACGCATAAGTTCATGGCGTTGTTCAATTTTGTGGTGAGGAATTACTATGATTTATCAATATTTGACTTTTGAAATTCCACTCCAATCAACGTCATTTAAAATTAATCTGATGAAATTTGCTGTCTGATAATTTGTACCTCACACAAGAGATCGAATAGAGATCACACACATTAAGGTCACACAAGACGTCACATTAAGGTCACACAAGACGTTACTCCAAGATCATACAAGAGGTCGTATCGAAATAACACAAGGTTACACAGGTCACACCAAGGTCACACCAAGACCACACAAAAGGTCACATAAAAGTTCATACCAAGGTCACACCAAGGTCACACCAAAGTCACACCAAGATCACACTAAGGTCACACAAAATATCACTCCAAGGTCATACTAAAGTCACACAAAAGGTCATACCAAAGTCACACAAAAGTTCATACCAAGGTCACACCAAGGTCACATAAAAAGTCATACCAAGATCATATCATGGTCACATAAAAGGTCATACCAAGGTCATACCAAAGTCACATAAAAGGTCATGTTAAGGTCATAGCAAGGCCACACAAGAGCCAGCACAGTCTAAGTCAGCGTGAGGCATATTCTCCACCTGGCATTGATTAAGACAGGCTCTGCTATCACCCCCCCTCCCCCCCAAGGCCACACATCTCTACAGCCTGCAGACACACGCCCACGCTCACCCCCCCAAAGCCACACGCCCCTATGGCCTGCAGACACGCCCATGCTCACCACTGATAGATGGTCAGGGACGCTCCTTTACTATTATTTTCACATTTTTTTGTTTATCTATCTATTAATCTATTTATTAATTCTTTTGTTTGTCTATATATTTATCTTATCTATCATTATTTCGTCATGAAAATGACTTTACTTGACTATTTTTCATTGTTTTCTTAATCATTATGTAATTGATAAATTTATTTGTTTATATGTTTCTCATAATAATTTCATCATGAATAATAATATGATTACTTGTACTTTCTTATCGTGTTTTATAATCATGTATATATCAACCTATGATTTTCTTAATTACTAAAAAAAATTTCCGTGTCGTAATTTTTAAAATGATTATAATGAAATAAATACACGAACCTTTCATCGGTTCCCATTTTTTTGTATTGTATCCTGTTTTTTATTTCCTTTTATCAATTTGATATATACATGCATACATAAATATATATATATATATATATATATATATATATATATATATATATATATATATATATATATATATATATATATATATATATATATATATATATATATATATATATATATATATATATATATATATATATATATATATATATATATATATATATATATATATATATATATATATATATATATATATATATATATATATATATATATATATAGATAGATAGATAGATAGATAGATGGATATGTATTTCAACGCAGATTCAAGTATCCTGTTCTTTTGTTCTATTGTTTTGACCTCACTTATTGACACGTAAACATTATCAAGCTTCTGTTCGCTCCTTTGCTTGTACGAATATTTTAATTTTAAAGTAACCCACTGATTTTTATTGACCTTTGCTCTCTCTCTCTCTCTCTCTCTCTCTCTCTCTCTCTCTCTCTCTCTCTCTCTCTCTCTCTCTCTCTCTCTCTCTCTCTCTCTCTCTCTCTCTCTCTCTCTCTCTCTCTCTCTCTCTCTCTCTCTCTCTCTCTCTCTCTCTCTCTCTCTCTCTCTCTCTCTCTCTCTCTCTCTCTCTCTCTCTCTCTGTTGTCTTAGATCTTAAAAGGTGATGCACGCAAGCTGTACTAATCAAGTTTGACTCTGTTCTCTTTCTTATCTAAGTTGTAAGGTAATATAAACTTTTATCTATATATTATTTTATGTTTGCGTCATTTTATTTATGTATCTTATCTTATAAACAACGTCATTGATGGATAATGATTCTATTTTTAAAATTTTATTTTAGGAAGTTTGTCTCCTGTTCTTTTTAATCTACTTATTTTTTATTAATTTCCATAGTACAATGTTATTTTTTTTTTTTTATCAATTTCGATATTTTCAAGTTGACGTTACGCTGTTTTAATTTCTTCCAATTAAAAAAATTAAATAACAACATAATCCTTAAAGAGGATGACTTCGTGTGCCCCTTTTCTTGGTGGGAGGGTGGTCAATAAAGGACGGTTAAATCTTTATGCGTCCTAATTTTGAGCCAGTATTATTATTCTCAGGATCAATGCATGCCGTGATTTTTCATTCTGTTTTCTTTGGTTCCACGAAAATTTATGCATAAGAAAGAGATCCTCACGTCCCACAGCCCGCGGTCCCTCGTTCCATTTCCTGTGTGGCTTAATTTGAAGGTGATACTTACACATTTTGACTTTTTTTTTGAGCGGAGTGTAGAGAAAAAAGCTTATCTTTGCTGCATCTTTTTATTGAATGTTTCATTCATCTTTGTGCTCTTACGATGTATCCAAATGACTTCAAAATAAACATAAACACATGTTCAACCCTTGCATTCACGGCCTGGCACCATTGTTCCCGCAGACTCTAACCCACGATCAAGGTCTTCCATCCGCCATCACACACCCAAACTTTCCATCCCTCCGCAAACAACTTGTGTATCCTCTTTCCCTGCCACTTCTTGAACATAATCACTTCTGTTCACTTCTTCTTAGGGTAAGAGGAGCAATATGTATAGGAGTCTTCGCCTTTACCATTTTACATCTCTTACTTTGCATCAGATGGTGTTGTTTATCACAAACAAATCTCATAAGGGTCAACAGGTCTGCTGTTGTTTGTTATTCTTTTGTGTTCCTTTGTTTTAATTTATAATTTGTGCCGACGTGATTACGGATTGAGTGGGATTCGAGCAGGGGATTTTATGTTATCAAAGAAGGACTCTACCACTGGAGTATCATTCCATATTCTAGGTACAGCCGACTTTATACTGGTCTCAGCACGGACTGATGGACCACAGACGTAGTAGCAAGACAGAAGAAAAAAGAGAGCAGTACCACTTCATGTGTTATGGTAGTACATGGAGATACATTACTACGCTTTACCTACGTCACATTGGCTAGGCTTAGAAAGCTGCAAGAGAAGCCTGAACACCGGACCCACGCTTCGTTATAAAAGTTGCTTCGTCAAGGGATCGAGAAATTAGAACAGAGTAAAAAGGAAAAAATTGTTTGAGATCGGCTTAGTGTGTGGGCTGGTGGTGGATGGTTCGTGCAGCGTTTTGGTAGAGAGGCTGAGAGGTGGGTGAAAAGTGAAGGAAAGTGTAAAGAAAAATTACGAAATGAAGTGGAAAAGAAGAGTGTTGGTATTCTTTTTTTTTTTTAATTTCTTCTCTCCTCTCAACTGTACGAACACATTATCAACTCTAAAAATAGATGAACGAAACAATATTATATGAAAGAAAAACAAGAAGAAAAAAATAGCTGCGATCTGTAAATTGAAGAAAAAATGTAGTGAGAAAAAAAAGAAGGAAACTAACTGAAAGTCGTTAGAGTTTCGTGTATCCACTGTTTGTCTATTCCAATTCAGCGCAGCAATTTAGTATCCCTCCACACTGGTCTCTCTGTTTCTCTGTGGTACTGAATTGCTGGGCGAACAAGGTGAGGAGGAAGGCGGAAGGAAGCATGGAAAATGAGAGCAAAAAGCAAAGGATTTACAGAGAAAAAAGAGCAAAATGGTCATAATGTCAAATCATAAGACTTAATTAAAAAGAAAAAGACTTTAGTGGGATTCTTAATTTCATCTTTTTGTTATCAAATTCTTAGTCAAACAACCGTAAAATTCTCAAGAGCAAT